>CM024240.1:6491743-6722889 GCA_013421045.1 Propylea japonica
TTAAATTTCCAGTTTTGACTGACGAACTAGAAACATTGTCAAATACATTCCTTTTAGATTTCGCCGTCTGATTATTTTTACGGTTTAATGATTCCACTAGTTCATTTTTATAGGGCGACTCCGTAAGAATTGCCGTTTTGCCACGTTTTCGCGCAACTTTTTTGTATCCTTATTTACTTTTGGAATTGGTAAAATATCTATTGGGAGAATGAAGATCAAAGCTAGTTATGCTGATTCTATTAGGGGTCTGAGTATTTCTTCTTCCTTATCAGACACATCAATGTTCGAAGGACCTGGATGAGAGAGAGAGTTTTCTGGCGTTGTGGGTTGCTGCTTGGTATCTCATTTGAAATATTGTAGGTATCCAGATTTGTTGTATCAGCAGCTATAAAGTCTGCATCAGAGAAAACATTTTTATTTGGTGGCCAGATTCCAGTAGCTTTGAAACCCATTTACAGCTGTGGTCATAGTTGCTGCCCTCATGAAAGCTTTGGCGAAAATAGAAGTCACTTGAAAATGCGTAACGACTCTTCCAGGGTTACAACGGAGCCATGATTTTAATTTCATCGGCATAATAGGTACTAATGGGTTTCATGAACGATACATCAAGGGGCTGTAGCTTATGTGTGCAGTGGGGTGGAAAACAAAGAAGTATCACCCCATTATTTCTTGCAGCTTCTATGAGTTCAACGTTTTTGGTATGCGTTGCATGACCATCAAGAAGAGCAGCAGTACAGAATTGTCCTTAGTTGCCCGAGACCAGACTACAAATTTTTTAAACCATGCCAAAAATAGCTCTGCCGTTATCCATCCAGATGGACTACAACACGCCCAGGAACCAGGTGGTGCTCCATCCATTAGTTCCTCCTTCATTCTCACCCTTGGAAAATGAACATCGGTGGCATATATGAACCATCAGCACCCATACAAATTTCAACAGTCAATAACTGACCTCTTTCAGCTGATGACAAAGAGCCGACTTGTTTCTTACCTCGCCTGGCAACAATTTTGGTAAAACTTTTGCCACTGTAGTGATTGCCGTTTCATCAATTTTAAATATTTGACCAGGTCCTAATTTATATTTTTCTATTGTTTCACACAAGAGTTCGAAAAATTTATCGACTGCAACTCTATTAAAACCCATAGCGCGAGCTGCCGATGTAGCTTCTGGCTTTCGAAGTGACAGTCTTTTGTGTCTGTCCAGAAAAAGTTTGAGCCAGTCTTCGCCTGCCATCTGATTCGCAGAGTTGAAGTTATGCTCTAAATTATTTTTTCTGCCAACTGGTAGGCCAATTTTCCCAAATCAAATGTTGTTAATCCGAACAGGCGTTTGCTCCATTTCTTCTACAAAATTTATCAATTCAATTTCTTGTTGGGTAGTGAAAACCTTCTTGAAATGGCCCATCCCTTTTTGAGATGCACTAGTTATGTTTCCATATTTCCTAAAGTTAGCTACTTTTCGCTGAAGGTTGCTCTAGGGACTCCAAAGTCAGCAGCTGATCTGGAGTAATTCATCCATTTACCACTGCATTGATCGCTGCAGCCATCTTGCTTTCATCCCACGACTGCCTGTTGGTTTTCTTCTTATATGTGCGAACCATATCTATTTGAAAATAAATCATATAATCCAACCGTCTATTACGAGTACGTGAAGTACACTGGGGCAAAATGGGCACTGCTCGATATGCCCCGACCATTTTGCCCCGACAGTAGTTATTCAGAATATTATAATCAAACTACGTTTTATGTGATCCTGAGCAGTAAATGTTTGCATGAATCGCAAACAATAATATGCTTACCCACCTCTCACTCAGAAAATGTCGTACTACCTCCAGAGAAAATTGAAAATCGCTCGTAAAAAACACCCTTTTTTAGATCACGACCGAGCAAAAAGACGTTTGGACAGACACTGAGAATGAATATGCTCCGAAGTGAGAAGAAACTATGTGTTGATCACGTGATCCTTATACATGGCCTGAAGTTCGACTAGGAGGTTGAGTGCATGACCGAATAGTAACAATTTAGGGTGCTCGTTTTGCCCCGGGTGCCTGTTTACCCCGGGTTCCCCTATCTGTATTAAGAGTTCATCGTGAAGTTTAAAATGGATGCTTTAAGGGCGTGGAGGCCAAAGAGTAAAAATGAACTCTTCTTTCTATACCATAATGTAATGTTTTTATATTTCAATGTGAACAGATCCTGTATTTTCAGAAACCCTGATGAAGGAATTTAATATTACAAAAACTGGATTAAGAAAAAAATCACTTTACTTTTCAAAATACTACTTTAAAGCAACAATTTTATAAATTT
This sequence comes from Propylea japonica, assembly GCA_013421045.1. Classification (NCBI taxonomy): domain Eukaryota; kingdom Metazoa; phylum Arthropoda; class Insecta; order Coleoptera; family Coccinellidae; genus Propylea; species Propylea japonica. The sequence goes on from CM024240.1 coordinate 6,494,051, forward strand.
ATATAGGTCTGAAATATTTTGAATTCAGTGGAATAAAACTTCAGAAGTTTACTGATAATGCAAGTAATTTCGGTACTCAGGGAGAATATAATATATTTTTCTATTAGCTCACTACTTAAATCACTTACTTGATTTCCTTTTGGGCGTCGATTTTTTCTTTTTCGGTATGATAGTGGAGGTACTCGCTTCAACCTCATTTTCCTCCTCAGAAGATATTCCATCCGAATCGTCACCCTGCTGTCCGCCTTGGGCTATTTCCAATAATTTTGACATTTTCAATATTTCTCTATTGACAAAAGGCTGACGATAAAATCCTCGTGAATACTCTCCCTATGACCCATGAAATTTGCCAGATCGCTCACCTCATTCTCTGACAAATTGAGAGTAATGCACGTGGTGGCAATGTGCTTCCGCAGTTTTGTTCCTCGAAGTCTGTCTGGATGCAATCCTCCACAATTGTCAGAGAATTTTCGCATCAGTGCTCAAGATCTCAAATATTTCGGGAACATTTCGTCTTCCGACTTGATTCCGAAAATATGGGGGTTCTTGTCAGTCACTCCTGCATTTTTCTGAATTTTAGGATTAATTCTATTGATTTCAGTGAAGTACTGTCTAGCAGCACAGGAACATTTCTATTCAACTTACCTCGAATTTGAAATCTGACATATTTCCTTGCCTGAGCCCTACTTTCTTCCGACAGAGTTTTAAAGAGGTCTCGATCAGTGTCCTCATTTATACTCTGATGCGATTTGGAATCATCGATCAGAAATTCTCTCTACTTCTCCTGCTCTTCTTCTATTAAATAGTTAAGGCTTGTGAGAGTGGACTCTGACAATGTCATCCAGGCCTGTATCGAAAATTTCTGTTGGAGGGAGTTGAATGCCTCATTTCTTATCCTCGAAGGTTGGCATGCAACTTTTTTATGTCTTCTTGCGAGGGAAGGTTGACAGTCTTTCGACGCTGCTGCTGGTATTGGGATTCCAATACTCTCTTATTTATTCCATTCGCGATCTCCTGATTGAACAATTTCAAAAAAAATTTCAACATTTACTTGTTTTTCTGGCTCATGGCTCTCAAATTATTTGTTCACCTGGAAACCACCTAATTGTTTGATCAGTGTACCCAAAGTGAACGCTACAGTAGGTGTCGCATAGGTATGATATTGTGGGTCCAACTTAGCCTCATAATTGACAGCTATTATGACATCATCAATGTACTTCGGATCAAAGATGGAGGCCATGGTAGATATTTCCTAATTTATGCTTCTCATTTTGAAAATAAATCTTCCTAACAGCCTGAGTCGTTGCCGTATCATTTCAAAATGCCTCGATACTTTATACATCTTCACCATTTTATTCGAGAAAATCACCAGCAGTTTATCATATCGAGTTAATTTTACAGTGTTCTTCTCGTAAGGTGGGAATAAATATTTCGAAACACCTCCGATGCCTTGGGATGTATTCCCAAAATATCCAAAGTTATCAATCATTCTCCTGTCATCAATTTCCAAAGAACCTGTTTTTTCTAAGTTTGTAGCTGTTCTTCTTCGAAACAATTTTCTTCTATTGGTAATTCTGTTAAAGAACTTGGAGCAAAAGCAAGATCAGAAATCGCTTCAGGATTAAATGGATATATCCCCGTGGCAGAAAAACCAGATGCAATATTTTTTGGTGTTACGACTTTGTCCCAAACTAGCGAAAATTTTCACCAAATCTCTGTTTGGTAATGCTTGTTTCTTTGTGACGAGTTCGGTATAAAAGCACTTGCTCATCCCAGTAATGTTCAAAAGCTTTGGAAACAGATTTGTCCACGGGTAGTGTTACTCGGGAGGCAAAATAGTGTGATGTCATATGTATCAGCTGTCTCTACAATAGATGTATCTACCTAAATGGCATGAAGCACCATTAGAATAAGGAGGCATTTTTCTGGCAGTTTATACTTCCCTAGGTGTTTTAACCATTAATTGAAGGTTTCAACAGTCATGCTCCCTTTTTCGTCATGAGAGTTAGGGTTCCTGGTGGTAGATGGTCGCACCATTCTGGCTTTAGCCTCTGACCTTTGAATTAAATGGCTGGGGGAATTGTTACTCGACTAGCGTTGCCGCAGCATGCCACTGTCACATTATCTCCGTGCTCTGGGGCCGTTAGGTATACTCGTTTTGCTCTCTTTTTAGCCAGAACACTTTGTTGATGATGCAATGTTAACCTGCATCCTTTCTCGTCTACGTTGTATATCCTTTTGGATTGTTTGAGATGGGTGTAGCATCTTATGTGCTTCTAATTCAACAAAATATTGGAACTGCTTAAAGTCGCATTGCCTTTTGCTGCTAACCTGAAAAAAAAATAAATTTTTATTTATTACCACAAGAATTGTCAGTTACATACCTTAAAATGTGAATATATGTTTCTTGCCAGATCTTCAAGTGCTCTCGGTAGAGTCTTACATGCCTGACTGCTACATAAATGTAGGGAATGGCATACACATTTCATAATGAAAATCCCTGGGAACTCATTCCTAAACCTAGAGGCTACTGAATTGAATTCGCCCATCATAAGGTTGCATCCGTCAGAAGCAAATCCTATAATATTTTCTCTAGGAATTTGGTTGGAATCAAAAGTCTCGACAATTTTTTTAAAATAATGTTCAGCGGTGCCTTGCGTCTCCATATCTTCATTTTCATTAAACATTGGTACGAGCTCCCAAAATAATGATTCCACTCTGTAGTTATCTTCATCAAAATACCGTACAACTATGCAAGCAGATTTATTGACTCCTATATCGGTAGACTCATCAGTTAAAACACTGAATTTTTTGTTTTGAGTATGGTCCCTAAATCTGATTTATTTGACACACCTATCACATTAGTGATAACTGATTTTGCTTTCGTTCTACGAACTGCCAGATCTTTAGCAATTTTGGAGTCGGGAAATATTTTATAAAGTAATGGGGATAAATGGTCCATAACACGAAACGAAATATTGTGTTCAGCTAGGAATGCACATAATTTAATTTCGGCTTCCTTAACATTTTTTTCATGGATATTGGATGAAGTTGAAGAAGTACTGGCAGATTGAAAATACCTGTTTATGGAAGTTCCGGCTTGTTTAGCTTTGGATTTATTTTCGTGTTTGGCTGAATCATCTCGCCCTATATTGATTGCTTTCAACTGGTCTAAGCCATGCCTTATATTCTGCCAATTCCATCCAAGAATTCTTAAATTTCTGTAAAATCATTTAAATGAGCATTCCTACCACAATTTCTAATTTGAGCAATAATATTCACCTGCAGCCTGTGAGTCGTCTTCTTTGTCTCAGATTTTGAGTCATTACCAGTATCGCTATCAGACATTTTGTTTTTAGAATCGCTGATCGCTATTTACGATTGCAAGGAATTTATTATTGAATTTTAAAACAATATTTCGAATGCCAAAGAAAGTGCCACACTATAATTAGCTCAAGCTTTAAAAAATCACTAACTCGGTATACAAGTAAAAAGTTCTGAATATGAAATAATCTAAGTCGTTCTGTTCTTTGGGAAACCCCGCTCCGACTCCAAGAGTTCTGTCTACTTTGCAGAACTCTGCTCATCTCATACTCATACCGGGATTCAGTTTATTCTGAGTTTTGCGATTTTGCCACTAGATGGCACGAGTTGAGAAACTTTCAAATTTTTGTTTCAACACAGAAAACTTTCAGGATTCCAAAAAAAAACGAAAACGTTTGATTATCATTGAGATGAGTTTTCCTGCTTTGAAATTACCGTATTTTCGCGTACGGTAACCGATTTGGACCGTATACCGTATTTGGTGTCAATTTTCCGTACAAATACGGTAATTACCGTACGGTTGGCAACACTGCTCTGAGATCTTTCTTTCGTTGTCGAGTAGAGCCTAGCACTTTTACTCTTTGTCTTGCGTAGCTCGTTTGTTTAGTGATTGTTGTAGCGTGTCACGTTATTTCACGCAAGGTTTTGTGTTCGACCATCCTTTAGTTGCCGTTGATGGAAAGTTTCGGGGTTTTATACGGGATGGGGCTTCTGGGTTGTAGTCCAGGGCGTCTGTTAGAGTCGGGTTCTCGTGATTTATGAGTTTCTGGAGTGTTTTTGTATTTCGTTGTCTGATTTGTGTGGCTATCGTGCTGACATTCAGGTTTGTTCTGATGTTCTTTATGAACCAAGGGGCGTCGGTTATCTGTCGCAAGAGGATGTTCTGAGCTATTTTCAAGATTTTGATGTGCATCTTGCCGGCTTGTCCTCATACTGTAGAGCAGTTTAGTATGGCTGGAATTATTATTGCCTTGTTTAGTCTCATTTTGTTGTTCAAGTTGAGCGTACTGTTTCTTGCCAGCAGTGGGTGTAACATAATTTTGCGTTTGTGGATCTTCTCCTTAACGGAGGTTATGTGGTCTTTCCACGTCAGTTTTTTGTCGAATATTACACCAATATATTTCACCCGATCTTTCCATGGTATCGTCTCTTCGCCGATTTCCAGCTCAATCGTCGGCGAAGTTAATTTGGGCTGAAAATTATGGCCTGGGTTTTCCCCGCGTTAATCTTCATTTTCCAACGCTCCATCCATTCCAGGATTTTATCTGTGGCACTCTGTAGATAGCGTGGACCCAGGTTAACGTTTCTCGAATGCGATAGAATTCCCGTATCGTTTGAAAGATTGGTTGGAATGTCTGCAGTATATAGGTTATATAGCTTGGAAGAAACGACGCCACCTTGTGGGAGTCCTGCTGCGATCTTGGTTTTCGGTGACCTTGCAATCTTTACTTGAAATGTCCCCTTGCTCAGATAACTTCCTGTTAATTTTATCAGCTGATTGTTGATGCCCGCCTGGTTCATTTTGAATATCAGCCCTTCGTGCCACATCTTGTCGAAAACCTTCGACACGTCCAGAAATGCTGCAGCGTTTACGTCATCTTCAGAAGATCTGTCGGGGAGAATCGAGGGGAGAATTGCGATTCGAGTGATATCGCGAAAGCATTTGCTTTTTATTGGACTGTGAAGACTATCCCGTTGTTTCCGTGTAGAGGCTGGGATCTGTTTCCCCTTGTTTAGAGGATCCTGTTCAGACGCCACAATAGTTTGTAGTGGGCCTCGTGCTCTGAACAGCCCTCGTTTATTTGTTCTAATGTGTGCTGCCATCGTTCGTTTCGGAATTCTTGGATTTTTCGTTTAACCTCATTTCCGAGATGGTTTGCGTGGAGTTTATCAGCCGGGTTTAGACTTGTTTGTGCCTGTCTGCGCACTCTGTTTTTTGTCCTTATCAAGGCTTTCAATTCTGTTGGCAAGGAATTCCTATCATGCGACCTCCTTTCATTTTTGATTGTTGCTGCTTGGATTTCCTGTGTGATTGTCCTTACTTCGTCATCTATTTCCTGTCTGGATCCAAATATTGGTCGATTTCTTACGTTGTTCGTGAGAATCTCCTTGAACTTGCCCCAGTTTATTCTATTAGAAGTTTGCTGGTATGGTATATCAAGCCATCCGTCTAGTTCAAGTATGATTGGATTGTGATCTGAGCTAAGAACTGGTTCCGTGTATATTTGATGTGAGCAGTGGATGTTGTTCAGCAGGAACACATCGAGAATGTCCGGTCTGCCAGTGCCATAATATGTGGGTGAATCGGGAAGGCATTTGGTTTTCTAACCATTCGAATTTTTGGAAATCTCGGCGAGTAGGTGGGTAACTTGGATGAGCATGACAGTGAGCTGGTTAGTTTTGTGACTATTTTGATTGGTGAGATCTTCTTGCCAGATGCTGCGGAACTATAAAAGTTGCCGGTGTGGATTTCCTGGACTGGAATTTTCTTTCTTCTTCCTCCTTCCCCCTTTTGTGGACGGTGTGCAAGGTACCATTTACAGCCTCTGTAGTTTGATGGATGGTTTTCTTTGCAATTGGCCCAGGTAGCTGGATTAGTTCTAGGTTTCGTGCATTGGTACGACCAGTGTTCTCCACCGCATTTTACGCATCTTGTCGTTAGTCTGCAGGTCGACTGGGAGTGTCCGAATCTGTGACATTGGCGATGTATGTTTCTTCATCGTTGGGTTTCCACTTTGATACGGAAGTCTCCCAAGTATTGTAGGTTGTAAATTTCTTCACTTTTCTCAGTTCGTGGAAGTTTTACCAACACGAGAGGAAAGGAGATCTTTTCACCATCTTTCTTCTGTAAAGTTGATTAGCTTTGGTCACATCAAAACCGTGTTCTTTGCGGGTTTCTTTGACAGACTCCTCGGTTTCGTGAGATGGTACGCCGCGGATTACCACTCTCAGTTGCTTGTCTTCGGAAAGTGGGTAGGTTACGAACTGCTGTCCGTGATCTTCGAGACCTTTGGTTAATTTTCTGTGGTCTTCCACAGTTTCAGAGTGGATGTTGAGCCCGTATCTGTTTTCTGAAGCTTGCTTTATTTTGATGTTTTGTATTTTGGTAATTTCAAAAATAGACGGGAAAGATTTGGTGTTCGTTACACGAATTGGGGGGATTCTCACCTTCTTTACCGTCAGCTCAGGGGGTGTCTGAGTCTTCCGGTTCGTCTTCGGACAAAATGTTCTGGAAGGGTGGTTTTCGTTCTCCTTCTCTTCTTGTTGACCGTGGTGAAGTCGTTGTCGGATGTAGTTTCGGTTGTAGATGGAAATATAAGTCCGATTTTTGCCATCAGCATTTTCGCGAGGTGGATTAAAAATTCGGGTTTTCTTCGTAAGCGGAGATTAAGTTATAGTGCATCCACCGCTTGTAATCGTGTATGTTTCTTCGGGAACTCGTTCCTAGGAGCGTCAATTGACATTTCGTTTTCGTAAAAACACTACACATTCACATTCAAACACAGATACACAATCACAAAAAAACAATACACCAAACACTGATTACTCACAATGTTGTTTGTCGCTGACTTGCGCACTACACGGAAAAAAATCTATTCTCGAAACAAGTAACAAGATATTCTTGAAATGTTAAGGTTGATTCAAGTATATATGGAATCGGAACAAGTAAATTGAGAAATTTGGTATATTTGGAATGAGTAAATACTGTTTCAAATTCATATACTTCAAAGAAGAATATAATGCTTCATCCAAGTAAATAATATTCTGTATATGAATAGATAATGTTATCAATTTAAGAATATTGCTACATTCCATTTAACTAAACGGTAATTACGGTTTGAAAATATCATCTACTCATTAAGAGAATACATGTATACTCATTCCATATAATATTTCGGAATAATTGATATTCTCAATATAATAATTTCGAAAAAACGAATTCTCGGGTAGAGTAACTAGACAGTCTTGGAATGTTAAATTTGATTCCAGCATATCTTGAATCCGAACGAGTTTAGTGAAAAAGTTGTTATATTTTGAACGACTAAAAGTAGTTTAGAACACTTCTTAATAGATGGGTACAATATGCTACATCCAAAAAATTATTCATTTAATATGAATGAAGGTATGTATGTATTGAGGAGTTTGTTATACATATTCTGTCCAACCTAACGATAATTACTCTTCGGAAATCATCATATATAATAATAAGTACCTTTATTAGTTGTACTGTAATATACAATACACTAAAATATGGAGGCGAAGTCTTGCTTCCGCTACTTTACTCAACCTCAAACATAGAAAAAAGTTAATTCTCAAAATAAAATTACATTACATACTCGTATATCTATTTATTAAAATTAAAGAAAAATATCTCCAAAATGCTCCTTGCCCAGGAGAGTACTAGAATAACCTTGTAAAAGCAGAACACGTATTTTGAAAAAACAAGTAAAAACTTTGTGCTTCTTGAGCATCTCCAACAGTAAATATTTGATCGTTTGATCGTACGATTATTTTTTTTATGTGAAATGTTTTGTATCCAGTAATATCGATACATATGTTGAAAACAACTAAGATATAAATGATTATGTATTTCGCGAGCACTAACACTCTTTAAACCTTAAAAATAAATGATGGATGACAAACTTAAAAATGAGGAATGTAAACTTAAAAACTCAATGTTTTCTCTAAATTTTCAGACTTCACCTAAAAAGTAACATGCAAATATTTTTTACTTTTTTAGTGCATTCCGACTCAGTTGATAAAAGATGACCCGTGCACATCATCAGATATTTATTCTTCACCCAAACGATAACTTATATATCTTATATAACTTTTATATTTTAAAATTTCAAGTGTTCTCTTATTTTCTTCCGAGACTCTCGTACACATTTCATTACTTTTAATCACGTATCAGAAAAAGTCGTTTGAGAGCATTATCAGCTCAAATTCAGGGTTTCATAAAAACTGATATGTATTTTAAATCTTTTTTGTGAATATGTAGATTTATTTTTGAAGTAACAAAATCTTTGTAATTTGAGAAAAATTGAAATCATCCAATTAATAGAAAACCAATCATAACCCAAAATGTATTTGCATTTCGCATATTCTTCATCTTAGGATACTGAAATGCGAACGCGAATTCATTCAAGTGATTAGACTTGGCCAATGAAATCCTTCCTATCCACCTGTAATGGTGTTTATCGTAATTCAAGTAAATGAATTCTTTCATCCTCTAAATTCAAGAATATAATTCAACAATATACTAGAAGGCGTTATTAGAATTGGCCAATGAAATCCTTCCTATCCACCTGTTAACAGTGTTTGTCGTAATACTCGTAATTCAAGTAAATAAATTCTTTCATCCACTAAATTCAAGAATATAATTCAACAATATACTAGACTGCGCCCTCTGTACAGTTTGCAACAGAAAATTCAACTTTCCAATCGGATCAATTTGAAGCGCGTCATGATTGTGATAAGTGCGCCGTGCTCCTATATCATAAAACGAGTAATTTTTGTGTTATGTTGTGACCTACAGCAAGAAATTGAAAATTGGATGAGAGGTTGGGGATGTAGGATCACTATGTTTAGAAAATTTCAAGGTAAGCCCCTATTATGAAAATTATTTGATCAATTAAGAACTTAAACCTATTCCTGCTCTTGGTCTTTTATACTATTATCAGTTTCACCTTCATAGTTAATTTTGTATCACTCTTTATTACAGCAGATATTTTTGAATAGTTATCTCTCACTCATAAAAATTTCCAATTTTTTCAGGAGATGTCTCAACAGAAAACACAGTACAACGATGACTTGAAGAATCTCATACCTTGAATGATTTCACAGAATAAGGACCACTTCATTCAGAAGAGTGGAGAAATATTATTAGGTGAGTTTTAATGATTTTGATTCCACATATTGGTATTCAACTAAGTAAATAATGTATGAGTTGAATATTGTACTCTTGCAAGAAATATCTGAACTTACTCATTGCAACTTTGGTGAAATTTATAAAATACCTACTTGTAGATAAAAGTAACTCAGCACTTGTTTTTTATGTAAGCTGTACAAGATACGAGACTGTTGGGTACTCCCAAGGGAACACTTTTAGTAACTCATATGACTATTAAATATTATATAATAATAATATAATTTATTCACGAAATTATACATTCAAAAACAACAATTTATAAAAAAGCAGGTTAATAATATGTACTATATATTATATGTATTTATGACACTATTGGTATTCCTATTAATAGTTTTTTATGTAAGTGACTTTTATTATAATGTAGCATGCCACACTCATTATTTTTCATACAAATTTTTTTTTAAGATTTCATTACGCATTTATTTCTAAGGTAATAGTAATGTTCCTCTGTAGTAAAAATTATTGTTCACTTATATTACTGACGAATTTGATGTTAAAATGTTACACCTTTTTTACTATGTTTTTATATGTTATATTCCATTTTCTTGACAGTGCCTAATAAATTTATTTCCACTGATTCCGTATTTTACTCTTATAGCCTTATGTATGTATGTAAGGGGTTCTATACCTTTGTTGGATATTTAATTTCAATCAGATATTACATTCTTCACTAGATGAGATAATAGCTTACCAGGAGAGTGAAATGTCATCATTCAGTAAGGTGTAAGTATATGCTCCGATGTATGTGTATGTTTTCTCATCCTGAATTCAACTGACTTTATTATTGATACATTTTTATTATGCATTCCTTATAGGGTACCTTCACCTTCTATCAGAAACTAAGGTATCTGATTAAATGGGAAATTCTTACTTTGATCTGATTCGAAATTATTTATTGCTCTATATTTTCATGACTGGGTAAATCTTGAAAATCAAATGGTTATTGTTTTCTGATATTGATCAGAGATATTATTAATTTGCAATATATAACATGTCTGTTCTCATTCAGAATAAAAATTAGATAAGAACTCATATGAAATAGATTGCAAATTTTTCAATATCACTAATCACTTCAGGAAAACAAGAATCAATTGAGGTTTAAGATTGATCAATCATCGAACAAAATATACCCCAATGAATGATATAATCTCGAATCAGATCAAAGTAATAATTGCTCATTTAATCAGATACTTTAGTTTCTCATTAGAACGTGATAGTACCCTGTAAGGAATGCTTAATAAATACCTTATCAATAACAAAGTCAGTTGAATTCCGTATGAGAATACATACCAACATAATTATCGAAGCATATACCTACACTAAAGGGAAGTAAATCATCGTTCTTCAGTCGAGAATATACAATGCTCACTTTAACATTTATCTTATTATTCTTTCAAGTATATGATTGATTTTCATCAAATAAGTAATATATTTACCATTAATATAAACTATACTCTATCAGAATTTTTCGATGTATTCAGATCAAGTAGTTTGAAAATTTTGAACTGAGAAGACGATGTACTTGTTTTAAAACTAATTTAATCTTGGTTTGAGTAGAAATATTACTTTCATTCAAGTATAAGATTTATTTTCTTCAAATGAAAGTGCTGCTGAAATGAAGAAATCCGAAAACTTGTCTTGAACATATTTTATATTCGAACGAAATATTTTGATTACTCATTTTGATAAAAGAGATTTACTCAAAAGAAGTATTGAAATTTCCTTGAGTCAATAATAGTGATTTTATTAAATTGTAGTATATTATTTATTTAGTGGGAGTAAATGGTATATTTGAACTTTGAGAATAAGAAATCCTTGATTCAAGTATACCATATTCTTGCTTATATATGAGTATATCATTTTCTTCAATCAAGTATTATATACTTAATTCAAGAATAGATTTTTTTGCGTGTACGAGATACTTGTTGACTGTATACTGCTATAAATGGTGTCGTAAACATGTTCCATGCCATCTGGTAGTCTGTAGCGCAATCAAGTAGATATTATGGGGGGTGGGCATATTACCAACAAGGGCATATTCCATTCACCCACCTTATTCGTCTTAAAAGTTACATTAAGATCAATAAAAGGTTTTTAATTTTTTAAATTTCAATCACTGTATTTGTGGAATTAAGTTAGAAAAATTTTTATGTTAACTATTAGCTAAATTCTACTTTTTTTAAATTCTGAGAAAAATAAAACAATCAGGATGTACAGTCCCTGGCCAAATTATTAGACGCACTATTGATTCGATGTAAAATCTCAATTAAATACGCTTTCAAATTGGTTTTTGAATATTGAATAATTAAATTGAATATATATGTTTGATATACTTCATATGTCAATGGTTTTCATAAATAATACATCATATTTAATAAAAAATATAGATCGATTGATATTTTAACATGGTTGGAAATGAATTTCTAATATTTTGTTGAGCCGCCTTTAGCCGCTATGAGAGCTTCAATTCTTCGCGGCATACTATCAATGCAAGATTGTACAGTCTGCTGCATTTGTGAATGATGATTCCACACATGGATTATTTTTTCCAGGAGCTGTGTTCTGGATGTGATCACCTCTTTAGCCACTTCTCTCTTCATTAGCTCCCACACATTTTCGATGGGGTTCATGTCGGGGCTATTACCCGGCCAATCCAACAAAGGGATATTCTGTTCACTCAAATAGGTTTTTACAGACCGGGCTGTGTGGCAAGGTGCCCTATCTTGCATAAAAATAAATGGTTCCCCATTGGGGAACCAGTCTCTGATCTGTGGCAGCAACCGATTTTGCAAGACTTCTTTGTACTGGTCTTGTCTCATTAAGCCTTTCACCACATACAAACGTCCTGTGCCTTTTCCACTGATTACTGACCAGACCATGACTTTCGTAGGGTGCTTAACAGTCTGGACGACGCAGTCTGGATGAAACTTTTCTCCATGGCGACGACGTACGAATTGAGCTTTGTTCTGCAAAATTTCAAAGGTGCTCTCGTCGCTGAAGCAGACCTACCAAAATCACAAAAAATGAATAAAAATACTAATAATCAACGCTGTTTCTTCATTATTTAATCGTAGATGTCAAATTACCGTTCTCCAGAAGTCCACACCTTTTTCTCGCAACTGTTTGGCCCAATTCAGGCGCTTTGCTTCATTGCAGCTGTTAACTTTCGTTTCTTGGCAGGTCGGTAGGCCTTGAAATCCAAATCCTTCAATTTTCTGCGTACAGTGCGCTCAGAAGCATTAACATTAGCATCTTCCAGTTTCGATTTGATGATTTTTGTGGTTGCAAATCGGTTTTCCAGACAAATTTTCTTCAGGCATCGTTCTGACCTTGGTGTAAAAATTGGCTTTCTTCCACATTTCTTTTTTCTTTTCGGGATTAATTCTTGACCAGATCCAACTGCTTTCTTTATGCGTCGCACGCTAGCTTCAGACACATTCAACCTTCTCGAAATTTCGCGGTTGGAAAACATTTCCGCATCAATAAGGGCCTTAACTTCAGCTTTCTTACGTGGTGTAAGCAGGCGCGGATCCAGGTCCGACATTTGGGGGGGGAACTTTTGGATATTGATAAGTCAAAAGGTACTTTTTGGGCAATGGTAATTGACTTAATTGAGTAGCTCCCAATCAAAACACCACGTGTAAAAATATTCGAAAAATGTATTTATAGACATTAAACATCAACCTTACACATAGTTCGATTTTTGAAAATTTGAGCTGAGTACTAAAGATGGAAAATTTTATAAACAGGAAATGTCTCATAGTATCTTGAATTACCAGTTACCAGTTATGTTTTATACTAAGTAAATAACACAAGAAAGATTGAAAAGATTTTATTTATTTTCAATTTGAGAGGGTGAAAAGTTTCAATTTCAAAACAGGGAATTTCTTAAAATTACTTTGTACATTAAAAACAACTCACAACACAAATAGTGAAACAAAAATAGGTAAACACAGAGGTAAGTAGATCAAAGAAATGCAATAAATAAATGCGAATTAAAAATTGCATCCCATTTGCACTAGTATGCTATTAGAGACATAGACGGTGAGTTTTTGATTTTGCAAAACGATCAATAACATTTTTTGGTTCAACTATGATGTCGTGATGAATGTGCAAAAGTGCAAGTCCAACCAGTCTCTTCTGAACCATCGTTGATCTGGTCCACGACTTTAAACGCCGCAACGAAGAAAACGATCTCTCTGCACTAGCGTTGCTTACTGGCAATGTACATAAAACTTGAAGAAGGATGTGAATCGTCGGGTAAATGTCCTTATCACAGCCATTCAAAGCATCAATTGCTGAAATGCTTGGAGGGATTTCTCCAATGTTCATTGTTCCGTTTTTCCACTTTTCTTGCCACAAGCTAATTTCTCCCTTCAACTTCATAGTTTCCAGGATCTTATTACCACTCAACAAAGAGGAGAACCTATTGATGATACAATGAATAATTTCATCCAGCTCAACACCTGACAATTTTACGATGGACTCAGGTAGTAATAATGGCAATTTGAAGGCGTCCAAAACATCTGAAGAAAACCTCATGTTCAAATCTGCACACACACTATCTAAGAGTGGTACATATGAAGAAATCCTGAAATAGTCCTCGGGGATTTGAATCTCATAATTTGCTCGTTTGGTTTGACGGCCACAAGTTCTGGGTTTTCTAATATCAACATTCAGAGTTTTAGCCATTTCCTCAATGTCCCTGAAAATATTTTCAAAATGTGATTTAGCCTCTGATCTTCTTTTCTCTAAATCACTAATCAAACATTTCACTACTTGAGTAGCTTTTGCCAAATCAAGGGACTCTTTTTGAAGAAGAGTACTTAAGGATAGAGTACGGGCCAAAACATCACTCAGACAAAACAAGCCTACTAGGAACTCTGAGTCACACAAAGCCCCTGATAGTATGGCTGCTTTACCTGCGGAAGTTTTATCCTTCCACTCGCTTATTTCATCTAAGGTTTTTACTATAGAAGGCAGGGTTGACACGAATTGTAAAATCCCATCATGTCTCTCAACCCATCTTGTTTCACAGAGCCGTTTGAGTTTTCCTCCAATATGAGTATTCAGTACTGTAGCTCGTTTAGGGAACGAAAAGAACGACGTCACTTCCTTCATCAAACAAACAGTTTTTTCAATGCTGGTTATTTTAGCACATTGAGAAATACTCAAATTGAGTTTATGGTTGTAGCAGGGTGTCCTTATTGCATTTTTGGCTGTGTTTTGTATCTCTCTCACAGCACCCATGTTGTCTGATATCATAACTGTGCATCCATCCGTTCCAATTCCTACACATTTCTCCAGAGGAAGTTGTAGTGCTTGTAGCTCGCCTAAAACAATTTGGCCTAGGGATTTTCCTGTCAACGATAACTCATTTCTTTGTATCTCTACTGCCTGGTCTGAGCTTGAATTGTTTCGAAGCCCACCTTTATCGACAGAGTCAGAGTCATCACTTTCATTTTCGTCAGAATTTACTTGTTCCTTTCTTTTCCTTGCAGATTGCAAGCAGCCGAAGGCATCAATAAACGTCAAAAAATCTTCCCTAATTTCAAATTTGTTACTGGTGTCTATCACGTTTATATATCTAACAACCAAGGTGATCTGCTCTTTTCCTGAAATATCAGGTGTTTCATCGAAAATTATTGAAAAAAAAGTGATTTCAAAATACGATTGATGATTGATTCGGTTATTTCTAATCTGCAGCAGTCGATAATATCATTTTGCGTGGATTTACTGATGTAGGTTGCTCTACTAGAAGAATTTTTCAAATGACTTTCCAAATCAGTGTCACCTGCATCGACCCTGAAGCGAAGCAATGCTCTAAAGTTACCTTCATTCTGTAATGGTGTTTTGCCGACTTCAATTATTCCATCATCCCGATGTCCTCTGAGGGGAATATTTTGTCTACCAAGCATTATTATAGTCTTGACAATAGGCAACAGCCTTTTTCTATTTTCTTGTGACAAATTGAGTCTGTAGCCATTGACAATGTTGCTCACGTCGTGCTTAGGGTTGTGATAGGTTTTTAAAAAAACCTTTCCAGCCAGTACTGCATCTTTATGGTATTGGAGAATGCTGTGCTTTTCGAGAACACCGTCAGCCCCTGTAAGCTTTTTGAAGTTAGTAAGAGGAACCGTAACTAAAGTCTTTAGGGTAACATTTTTGCAGAATCCTCCTTGGTTGCGGTTGGTGAACCATGGACAGTATTTACAAAAAAGCCCCCTTTTTGATGAGGACAAAACCAACCAATCATATTTTTTTAAATGGTGTGGTCTAAGAAAATTTTTTTTCACTTGACCGGAGACGGTTCTTGTTGAGTGAGGAAACTCGTAGTTGTCAGGAGGAGTCCAAGGATTTTCTAGAAGGACAGTTTTTGTGTAGTCGCTTATATTTTGGCCTATGTAATCGCCAATATCTCTCGAAGGAAGACCAGAATCTGCTTGTTTCAATTTCGAAGTAGAAGGAAAGTCAACTGAAAGACCACTTGGTTCGGCTGGGTCAGGGTGGTTATCCTTATTGGACGGATTCAAATCTGAAGTTTCTTCTAATTCACTTGACTCTCTAACAACTGAAGGAGAATTTTCTTCCCCTTCATCGAGACGTACTTTCTTCACTGTTAAATCTTCATCTTGGGGCGCGAACCCAATAGCAGCAGAGTCCTCGCTGGGTCTCTTTGTAGGTTTAGTGAAGAAAGATGAAATGAGCTTTTGTCCTTTTCTGTTAGCCTGTAACACCAAACATTAACTTAAGCATGCGAGTAAAATATCAACGGAATCGAACCAAAGTAACTATTTACCCCGATATCTGCAAAATAAAACAAATCCAAAGTAAATACAACGCGGAACACCGGACTTACAGCATGTTCGAACAGTTTGCCTAAGGCGGACAAACCTATTTTTTATTGCAGATTTGGATTCAACATGTCTTGAAACGCAACAAGCAAGTTTGAGGTATGATTATAATAAAAAAATTGGTTCGATTCCTGAGAATGATCACCCAAAAGTTGAATCAATAATTCAATATAATTATTTTCTGTTATTAAAGCATCCTGTGAAACATTATTGAATGCATTCTCAAATTATATTCATTTAACATTAATAAGATGAATAACAATGAAATGTAATATTTACTCACCATTGTACAAACAAATAAAAAACAACTGCTACTTCTGATCGTCTACACTCCTAATACAGTCAATAATTCGAACGGGAGATTATCATAAACTTTCGTTAATTCGAAGTCACTCGCGAAATCGAAAAATCACACTAGATTAATCGAAGAAAAAAATATTCACACCAATAGAAACACAAATACAGTCGACTTTTGATAACTCAAAGTTTTCAATTGAAACTGTTTTCAATTGAAACTGTATTTATATATTTTTCCCTCATCTTGGGGTTCATATTTCTGATTGGTGAATTGCATATAAAAACAATTGCTGAAATAGCAGAGATAACGCCTGAGGATCTAAGAAACCGATCAAAGAAGCCGCACTTATATTAAAATAAATAGTATAGGGGTAAGCAGGGTAAGCGCGACAGTCGGTAATATTTATGACCTATTTGCGGCGCCTTTGAAGATGCTGCCGCCCGACATATATTTATGACTTGAATGCGGCACATTTGGGAAGTTGAAATTGGTCAACATTTATATCGTTTCTGAATTTATTGCATTTTCATTTCCTATTCGTACTTCCAACATCGTTCTTTCAGAAATTGAGTCAAATTAAATTTTTACCCATCTTGTAATTATTTCACATATTACCCTCGGTATGTCAGTAAAATTTCAAGTGTTCAAGGGCCATTTGGGGGGGAACGTTCCCCCAGTTTCCCCCCCCCCCCCCTGGATCCGCGCCTGGGTGTAAGGTCCCCCCTTTTACCCATGATTCAACGGTCACAATAAACTTTTTTTGGTTACTAAATGTGCTCTGGACGAAGTCAACAAATCGTTGTCTGATTCACGACTGCGAAGTAAACAAACAAACGCGGAATACAACGAAATCACGTCCGAACCTGCAGCACGCGAGATATCGACTGGAAGAGATCTGTAATAATTCATACACTGGTACCAATATATCAACATTGTAATGCAACACATCGAAAATAAATGAAAAATAGAACAATAAAATGAATTTCCTAGATGAAAGAGACATTATGTGGATTTTAAATTCAAATATTTTGCTTTTATCTCGGATAATACTAGAAAATATAAAAAATCCTTAGTGCGTCTAATAAATTGGCCAGGGACTGTAGTTTTATATTCACCTATTAATTATTGCTTTCGATATGCGAATTGTCCCGAAAGTATTTTTTCCTTTTTTACCCAGAAACGAAAACTGCTCTGCCAACGAGTCCTCAATTATAGGTGCAATGCAGCGTTTAATCAGTTCGTATGTGCTATTCCCACAAAGAGTTTTTTTCTTTGTTGCTTATTTTTCTTCATCAGAGGTAGTTCGTCTTCTGAAGAAAAGAAAATTTTTGTTTTCGAATCCTTCTCTCCGATATTTCATCTCCTTCATCAGTATTCAAATTACACGTGTGTTCAGCTTCGGATGCTTTTATTCTTGGTACTCCATAGTTATCTACAAAAATTTATAAACGAATTACTCAAGATTACTTACCGTAAAAAGCATTCACTTTATGTGAGGACCAGCAAGAGTTGAACTCGCATTCGTCTACCGAATCGATTATTTTTAACGACTAGGCTCTCCTATTAACCCAATAATGCCCGGGTAATTTTTTTTGAGGTTTTTCATGTTTGACTTTTTAAATGCATTAAAAGGGACGTATATTCATCATAAATATGAATATTTCCCAAATTCTTAATCGAGAAGTTTGTTATTTCTGACGTATGATGATTCATACGTTGGGAAATAACAACTTCAAATCACAAAAATAAACTTTATTGAATTGCAAACCAAAACTACTTATTTGAGGCAATAATCAATATTTCTTATAAGGAACACAAAGTCAGTCAAGTAGGTAGGTACTATTTGTATATAAAAAATATATAAACAAAGTATGATATAATCTGAAGCAGCCATCAGGATGTAAGCCCACGTTGCACTTTGTACATACAAATTTGGTACATTTGCCACAAGCTCCACATCTACGTTGAGTACTGTTACCATATATCAGATGATCAGTACTATCATATCTCACTTCCTGTAATACATTTCTTGGAATTTTCTGCTTTGGACCAGAGAGCTGTGGTGGGCCAGTGAGAATTGAAAGAGTTATTCTTCTGGTCAAATCCAATAACTTAGTTTAGGGTGAGCATATCTGTAGACCTGCCACGCATTCACAACAGCCCCATTCATACAAAATCGAATAAATGGCCAATACCATTTCCTTGATCGAATTTTGATTCGATAAAGCCTCCGTAATTTGTCAAACATATCGACACCACCCATGCCTTGATTATATTCGTTCAGAGTTGGCTGATCAATCTGGATGTACGATTTTTTTTTTTGACCACCATTTGCAAGTTCCCATAGATAGAATTATGTTTTTTCTGATCGAATCAATATTGAGCCATATCGCCTTAGTTACCATATGTCATAAGACACTCATATTTCCCAAGGGAAATATGAAAAGTCAAGTTTCATTGTCCCAAGGGAAATATGAAACGTCAAGTCATATTTTACTAAAATAGTATAATATTATGCAACCTTATACATCAGAAAAATGTCATTTGGAGATTCTATCAAAAATTTCTTGATCTGTTCCGGGGACAACATTGCTGGTTTTTTGGGAACAGATCCTTTATTTTTGTTCTTAATAAATACTTCCACTTCATCGAATAATTTGACATTCGTTTTTTCCATCAAATGAAGCATGAACCTTAACATAGATAATTTTGGCCATAAAGTGTTTGGTGAATATTTCTGCGACTGGGGATAGAATGAATTACTTATACATTGAAAATAACAAGAATCAGAACAACACACCAAATTTTCAAAATATGCTAACAAAATATTTTCGCTGACACCGTCCACCAAATTTTTTTCCACTCTTGACAGCTTTAGATTTGGCCGGAATCAAAATTTCACGGCTTTCGCCGCTTGAGTTTCGACGTAGGTCAACATTATTTCAATAATTTTATTTCTGACAAGACGTCAAAATAAAGTCAGTCAACCATGATTCTCACAAACACGGCCCATAGCAACGTTAAAAATCCAAATAAATCAAAAATTTACAATATAATATTAATTTTTCCATTTCGAGAACGATATTGTTTCGATCAGAAAATAGTTATTTTTGTATCTAGTGCGCGAAATGCTATTTTGGTGATCGAGAACTGATTTTTTTAACGAGGCGCAGCCGAGTTAAAAAAAATAGTCGAGATCACCAAAGTATTTCGCGCATGAGATGCAAACAAAATTTTTTCTACAAACGCTTAGCTTAATATGAAAAAAAATATTGAACTGGTTCGAACTGTTTTTCCAAATCAAGTAATTAGGTATTATAACTATGGGCAATATATTCTATGTTGAAAGCAACACTCAATGTTAATGAAAACGTAGATTTCAAGAAATTTACCAAGTTAAAATATGAAAATTCCTTATAGTTTACATGCAGTGTGCGAAGTAAGTATTTCGCTCACTACTTCGCGCACGGTGTCATAGTAACAAAGCAAAATGAAAAAAGGGTCACTACGCATATTCTTGCCAATTCGCGAACCTTGACATTTTTTGACGTTTGTAGAAAAAAACTATTCGCGAATGTTCCTAAGCGATACTCCGCCTAGTGTCCAATTCTGTAACGAGAGGAACTAGTAACGTTAATTTTCCTTTGTGTTTACTTCAAGTACGTTTATATTTTATGAATAATTGTGTTTAACACGTTGAGCGCCACGTGCACACCGGTGGACATTTTGAATTTCAAAGCAGGACCAAGTGTTCACTGGTGGTCATTGTTGATTTTCATCGATCGGACAGCATGACCACACGTGGTCACATTATGTATTTTATTTGGGGACCGCGTGCTCATCGGAGGCTACGTTTTCTTTCATTATAACATAAGGAATGTAAGGTTTGGTCCCAGGGTGTGAGCATATTTCACTTGGACTTTGTAGTTTGGTCCAGCAATGTGTACTAATTACTGGATATGTGACCACGGGTGGTCATGCTGTCCGATCGATGAAAATCAACATTGACCACCAGGGAACACTTGGTCCTGCTTTGAAAATTCAAAATGTCCACCGGTGTGCACGTGGCGCTCAACGTGTTAAAAAGCGTTTTGATAACGATGCCACGTTATTGTTCAGTTCCTCAGTGTTCTTCTTGGGAAAAGAGATATCCTAATCTCCATTTTCATACTTTTCCTGCTCCTAGTGATGCATATCGTGTTTGGGTAGAAGGAACATCAGGAAGTAAAGTTTTAACAGACCGACGAAAAGCATGGCAACTCAAACTAAGGATAGGTAAACGCATTTCAAAGAGCATGTTAGTATGTTCTCTGCATTTGATTTTGTGTTTTCATAATTTTTCACATCAATACTATTTGCAAATGGAGTAAGAAAATAAAGGGATAATGGGCAGTAATACAGTGTTTGTTAATGCTAGAGTTTATTTGTATCACAAATTACATGAAGCATTTTGTCAAAAAAGTTTTTTTTCACTATCATCAATAAATGTTTTGTAAAATCTTTATCAAATTCTATTTTTAGGATTTCAATACTTTTATCGAGGCATTAAGAGGCATACAATCCCATGTAGCATATTGGCAAATTTAATACTGCCATACCTACCTGAATTTGCCCATAATATTTGTGCTTTTTTTTCATGCAATAACCCTCTCTATTTCTTTCTAAGAATTTTGCAGTCTCCCAGCACATCCTTTAATGTCTTTGTTGCTCCTGAAATTTTTTTATGTATTCTCAAGAAGAAAAATTTTCTTAATCACTTAAAAATATTATACAGAAAAATGAAGGTATCGTAGGGAAGTGGACAAATAAGTAAGATCTCTTATAACTTAGTCGACGTTTCGGAACCGTTGGTTCCTTTCTCAAGACTCGTTACAATATTAAATCTCAAAAGTTGGAAAGTAACCTTGGATTAAAGTTGGATTATCGGCTTATTAGATCGAAAATAAATTAATTAAAATTGCACACAACGTGACCATCAAATGACACATCAATAAACGCCACAAACATTTGAACATGGACGAGAACACAGAATTCATTTTACAGAAAATTATTGATAAATGAAAATAGAATAATCATGGGATATCAATCCCATTAAATTATTTGGCAATATCACCTTCATATAAGCATTTCACTTCCATCAGAGCAACTGGTATCCAAGCCATGGATTGGAATGGGATAGTTGCATTTACGAAGGCATCTTTAGCATCGTTCTCATACCTAATTCCATGTTTGATGTATTTACTTGTAAAATTTTTACCATAAAAATATTTCAAAGCTTTACCATTCCAATCTAATTTGGAATACGTAAAAAGATCATATACTCGTGAACCTATAATAAAAGGAAGTATAGTTTCCAGAAGGCCACTAAGGTTCTGTGAGACTTTACCAGTAACTCTATACTGTCTTTGTTCCTGCCACTCATTTGATTGTTGTCTGAAATTAATTATTGTGTCAGGTTCCTCACCAAATAATTTTGACATGAGCAACTGACAACAATTGTTTTTGTTTTCAAATGAAACAGATGCAATTTCCATCATGATAACTGACTGGCACGCACTGTCCAATACCATCTGCAGATTATCATTTTGTATATTGTCGACTGTTTCATCTAACCTTTCCGTGATACTCCTTCTTCCAATGCTGAAAGCATATGATTGATCTCTTAACTATAGCAGCTTCTATATCAAATATCACTTACTTATGTTTACAAATTGCTGATTCGGGTAAGTTGTCAATAAAAAATTGAACATCTTATCTGCATCAATTTTCAAATCAGATTTCGTCACAACATTTTGAAAATATGGCTTTTATTGGCACAGCTTTATATTTCTCTGTTGTAACATGTTTTTGTGCTGACCATACACACTTTAAATCAGTTTGAGAGATTACCTCCATCTCTTGTAGATTTTCTCTGAAACAAAACAAAACAGCAGAAAGAGAATCAAGACAATAAGCACATAATCCAATCATATCAAAAATCAACTTGGCACTATTACGCCTTTTGAAATTAGTAAAAAGATACACCTGCACTTGATCAACACAGCAGATACATGTTTGCACCTTCCACTATTACCAGATTTGCATGAGCAAACCATGGAATTTATCTTACAAGTTCCTGCCTCACACTGGAGTTCTCCACGAATATGATGTGGTTCAGAATTTATTGCACTACTTTGAAGGCACAAAACACAAATCTTTATTTCCTTCGAAGTTGACGAGTTCAATTTACCACACAATATTAGATGTCCAGCATTCAAAACACCTTCTCCTTCCTGGACAATTCTGGAAGTATTTGTGCCCTCCAGGTATTTTAAATACTCCACTAGGCTTAACCTCAGCATGACTACACTCAACGAGCTAATAAAATTTTAATCAGTCCTCGATTTTAATATTTTTCCTGAAATTTCCAACAAACACTAGGCAGAATCCATACAAATAGCTTATGAGGTTACTAGTTCCTCTGGTTCGGAGTTTACTCAACCGAGCGCTACAAGCATAAAGTCAGACGCCAATTGATTGCAATACGAGAAATATGAATACATTTTCCATGGTTGTCTAAATAATTGTTGCTAATATCTGTTATATTGAAAAACCACTCACTAGCACTACTTCAATATTTAAAGTGGACATTTATGAACCCCTAAACACAAGAAACGCAAAGAGGTTTATTTTCTCAACTTAATTATGTAACCTCAAAGCATGATGTGTTTGATGTATGATATATGTATCACACGCTGAGCGTTATTGGGTTAAGTGGCCTCAATGTTTTATCCTCTTTATATTCTCTGAAAATTCTAAATACAGCTGAATTACTCACCCCTGAGGATTTTGAAACAATTCCAACTAAGTCTCTATGTTCTGCCAATTATTTTTGAAAAATGTTCAAAATAATCTCTTTCTCTTCAGCAGAGAAATGCGACCTTTTGTACCTATTTCGTGGTGGTCCCACATATCCTCAGATGTAGTATCCGTTTACGAATTCGACATTGTTTCATAAACACTATATACTTTGTCAAAAGATTTTCTCTATCCAGTACCATCCAGTCCGTTCCGAGTACGATTCTGGGTGTCTCTTAGGGCGGTCGAAGGAAGCGTTGTTATGACTGTTTGACTAATGCGAGTTTTATTGTGCTCGAACCAGACGATTCTGTTAGTTTACAAAAGCTCCTTTTTATATTTGAACGGATTAACTCGCCCGTTACGAAGAAAAAATTGGAAAGAATTATGGAATAGTGCGCTAGGGTTCATATCGCAAATTCATTCTTACCAAGTGTTTCACCAAAAAGTCGCGCGAAATACACCCTCAATACGTCATAATCTCGAAACAATATTCGAACTAATCAACGTAAATTTAACTACAAGTTTGAAACATTGGCAACGTTCCATAATTCGCGACGGTTGACAGCCGAAATACGCCGAACGGCAAATTATCATGCCTGCTGTAACGAACATGAACAATGAATAAAATCGTCGATTTCGATTAAATAGAGGCTTTATTTTGCAGGATATTTTCAGAAATAGATAAATAAAATTGGCTAGAACTATGTATAACCTCACCTACCTCACTGAAACTTTGGAATTTTTGTTGATAAAACTAGGAGGATTACAGACGTCTCGTAATCATTTTCGTAATCTATGACACAAACTTTGTGAGTACAATCCTTTTCACATCTCTAGCACGATTCTTTCAGTTCTTATAGACTACAGGACCGTGTTGAAAAAATTATGGGTCATTTGAGCCACCAGGTGACCTATCTATAGTCTATCCAAATCCGAGAGGCCAAGCGTAAACAAACTAGAAACGCGATTTGGTCGCTCTTATTGGTCGAAAGTGGCGTTCCTGAAGCTTCGACCAATAAGAGCGACCAAATCGCGTTTCTAGTTTGATTTGGATAGACTATAGAACGATATAAGATCATAAAATAATAAGATTCAGCACTATGCCGTCACTTGTAAGCTGCCCAACTGAGTGCAGGTGAGAATTCGAAAGTACAGGTAGAGTGGGCACATTTTGGTCACATATTTTTGTACGGCATTCTTACCATCGATAGATCCTTGAAAAATAATAAGAAAACGCGTAGCGCCGTAAAAAAATGTGGAGCCACAAAGTCGATTTTTTTTTTATTTTCCGACAATTACCAGGGTAAATTTGGTCATTTGATTTTGTACGGCGTCTGTGTCATACTATTTCAATAATGCTTCTAATCCATTATTCCGCAACGCCGTACAAAAATCATGCGACAAGGGTAAAAAATCTAGGTTTGCAATCCCCTTTCTTTCCGTAGTCCAGGGAGTGATTTGCGACAACATGAAATAAATTTATTTTGATCTCTTTAGAGAGAGAAAGAAGATACTAGTGTTTTTTTTCTCTAGATTTTAAAATATATACAAATCATTCGAAAACTTCATAAATGATAACTTTATTGACGTAATTTTTAAGTAACAAAATAGATATGATAAATACATCAGAAATATACATTTTCTAATCGTAATGTAAATTTGGATCAATGTAGGTCAAGGCCCAACTTCATAAATAATAACTTCACTAACGTAATTTTTAAGTAACAAAATAGATATGATAAATACATCAGAGATATACATTTTCTAATCGTAATGTAAATTTGGATCAATGTAGGTCAAGGCTCAATGAAACAAATTAGTACACTTGCTTCAAGAGAAACCCAATACCATGGGATTCATATACCAACAAAATATTATTGACCACCCACAGGTCTAAATATCAGAAGTTTGAATCAAAATTCTGATGAATTGTCTGTAAAAAATGTACACGCGAAAAATTAAGAAAGTCAGTTATCATATACCAAACATTTTCACTAAAACTCTTCTATCGGGAAATCTTTGGCAAGACGTTAAATTCAGGAACCTGAGAAAATAAACGAGTATCAGTCACTTAAAAAGTAATATGTATAATTCCTACATAAAGTAGAAATCAATATCTAAAATATTTTTATAACACAGTAGGTAAAATAAACACATAAATGCAGTGTTGTCCAGTGCATAAAAAATTTCATGTATAATCAATCAACTTCTATCCTTTTTTTCTGCACTCTATCATAGCGTGAGATTTTCTGTTCTATCTCAGTCTCATTATTTTTGATGAATCCCTACATATGTTGATGCTAATCTTACACATTTAATATCTTTCCAAAGAGTAGTGGAAATGTCAACACCATGACAGGAAGCTACATATTCTTCAGAATATCCGCGTTTTTCTTTTTGAACTTGTTTGTCCGTAGATAATTGGCAATTAGCAATTCGATTTGTACGTATTGTTCCCAAAAAAAATATGCCTCTGCTATACAAGTAAATCATCAATGGTATTGCGGTATAATAATGATCGAAATAAAGGATATGCTGCTTATGATCTGGTATTATTTGCGACAATCTTGATACGACATTTGAAGCTGCTCCCAAATCTGGTGCTCCCGTTGGAACTTTATTATCACCTGCGCCAGAATATAACTCGAAGGCATATGAAAATCCGTGTGAGTCGCAAAGTACAAACAATTTTATGCCCCACTTATGTGGTTTGGCTGGCATGTATTGCCGTAAATGGGATGCCATTTTTGTGGAACACATTTGTTCATCAACGCAGAGGCGTTGATTCATGGGCACCAACTGAAAGCGTTTGTTGAAATAATCAACAATTGGTCGAACTTTATATATCGCATCAAATCTTGGATCGGGTTTGCGTACAGGAATGTTGGCCTTATGGCTTGTTTGTATATTCTTAGTTTGGACTTTATGCCTAGTTTACTTTGTTTGGATATCAATGGGAAAACTTCACGGAGAATGTTTTGTCCTTTGCGAATGGAGTTCGCGGTGTGATCGTTGAATAACAGTTTTTTATCTAGGGTTATGCCCAGATATTTTACTTTATTTTGTTTTTCTATTTTGTGTCCGTTGAATGTGATTGTGTTTTTGCATGTTTTTAGTCTTTGGGTGAAATGGGTGAGTGTTGTTTTAGCAGGGTTAATTTTGATTTTCCATTTGTGGTAATATTTTTCTAATTTTGTTAAATGTCTCTGTATGTATATGTTGGCTTGGTCTGGGTGGGTTGATTCGGAAATTATTGCTGTGTCGTCTGCGAATATTTTTAGTTTTGTTTGATCTGTTTTGGGGATGTCATTTATATAGTAATTAAATAGGATTGGAGATAGGAGTCCACCTTGGGGGACCCCGGCATGTATGTGTTTTTTGTTCGAAAGTGTTGAATTGATTTTAGTTTGGAAGGTTCTGTGGGAGATGTAGGAGTGGATGATTTTGATGATCTGAAGGGGAAGTTTGGTTTGGAGTAATTTATATATTAGGCCATCGTGCCATACCGTGTCGAAGGTTTTTTCGATATCTAGATTGAGCATGGCAGTTGTTCTCTTGAAATTGTAATTTTTTGTAATTTGATCTGTTATTGTTGCTAACTGGAGTATGGTGCTGTGTGAGGTTCTGAATCCGAACTGTTCATCTGTAATTTCATTATGATCGCTTTCATGTTGTTTAATTCTGATGAGGATGATTTTTTCAAGTATTTTGGATAGAGTGGGAAGAAGGCTGATAGGTCTGTAGTTGGAAGCTATTTTGTGATCTTTGTTCGGTTTAGGAAAGGAGAGAATAATTGCGTTTTTCCATATGGTGGGAAAGTAATTGATTTTTAGGCAGCTATTGTAAATATAATGAAGTTGAATAATACCCTTTCGGGGGAGATTCTTGAGTGTTTTGTTTCTAATTTTGTCCTCACCTGGTGCTTTTCTGTTGTTCAATGATTTAATTATTTGTTTGATTTCGTTGGGGGAAGTGAGGTAGTTTTCGGGGGTGTTGATTGGTTGGGATAGGAGGTTTTCAACGCTGTCTTTTATCAAAAGTTCTGTTTGTTTGTCTGACATGTTTTGTGTCATTTGGTGGGTTTTTACATAAGTTTCTGCCAAATGTTCTGCTTTGTCTGAATCTTCGAAAAGGAGACCCTGAGGACCCTTGAGTGTTGCCACTCCAAAAGAATTTTGATTTTTCCGGAGGGATCTAGAGATTTTCCACATTTCTTTGGTGTTTGTTAAACTTTTCGTGAAGTTTTCCCACCGATCTGATTTTAATGAGTTGATTGTGGTTCTAACCAAGTTGATGGTGTCTTTGTATTCTTGGTACAGACTCATTGTATGATTCCGCTGAAGTCGTTTTCGTAGCGAGTTTTTATATTTGATCAGGTCTTTGACGTGCGCCGGAAGTTCTATGTGATTGGAAGGCTGGGGAGATATGGTTGTTGATTGGTACATGCAGGATTTGATTGTTTTTGTAAGATTTTTAATGCAAT
The DNA here is from genome assembly GCA_013421045.1 of Propylea japonica. NCBI lineage: Eukaryota > Metazoa > Arthropoda > Insecta > Coleoptera > Coccinellidae > Propylea > Propylea japonica. Next base: position 6,521,782 of record CM024240.1, read on the forward strand.
CGTTTATTTCTTCGGGTGAGTCGAGGTTTCTTCTGATGACCAATTTCTCGGATATTAATTTTTTGAATTTTTTCCAGTCTGTTGTATGAATGTGGTTCATCTTGGGCATTGTTGAAGAATTAGATTTAGGAATAGTGGCTAGCACGGGAAAGTGGTCCGAATCAAGGGCTTGGATGGTGAGGGGTTGGTTAATTGCTATGTTCTTTGTTAGGTAGAAATCTATTGTTGACGACGATTGGTTATAGGCTGGTTTGAAAGTGTGGCAATTTCTTGGGTAGTGTAAAATGAACTGTGATTGGTCTAGAAAGTTTTTGAGGATAGTTCCGTTTTTATTGGAGCCTAGGCAGTTCCAGGAATTATGTCTACAGTTAAAATCCCCGGCTATTATGACTTTGTCGCCAAGATTCATCAAATTGGATATTTCGGTTGGGTTTATTGGGGATTTGTGACCGTTATAAAAGTTTACTATTATGGTGTTGTTGATTTGTATAGCCTGTGATTCGGAATCTGTTGTATGAGTCGGTATTTCAACGGGTTTTAAATGTTTCCGGTAGTAAATGATGAGTCCGCCGCTTTTACTCTTGGGTTTATTTAAATAGTAGAAGTTTTTAATTTTTGGGGGTTTTCTTTTATTGAGCATGGATTCCTGTACGCAAATTATTTCTATTTTTTCTTCTTGTGTTAAAATTTCTAACTCTGAGAATTTATTCGAAATGCCCTGTGCATTCCAGGTAATGATATTTAAGTCTTTGAATGGGGGCTTATAAGCCATACTTTTGTGTGAGGTTTTGAATGACGAGGATTCTATCTAGAGGTGATGTTACACTTTTAAATTGAAATTTAAGCTCTTTAACTATTGAAATGAGTTGTTTGAGGTTGCAAATTGAGTTTAGTTCGTTAATTTCTTGTAATAGAGTCTGAAAGTCGCCAATTTCGTCGGGTTTTTTGGTGGTATGAATTTGCTCCTCTGATGGAGGATTGTTTTTGACTGCATCTAAATATGAATATGTTGTGGTAGCTGGTTTTGATATTCTGGGTGTTGATATAGTTTGGTTAGGTTTGATCTGAGAGTTTTGTTGTTTCATTGAGTCCACATACCTGAGCATTTCTGGACACTGGCTATAGTTTGCTGTGTGGTTGCCGGCACAGTTCGCACATTTTACACTGGCACTGTTGCGTTCTTTAATCGGGCACTCTGATGTGATGTGGTTTTCCGCGCACTTCACACATTTCGCGGAACGGTTGCAATTTGTAGATCCATGGCCGAATTTTTGGCAGCGGTAACATTGGGTCACGATTGATTTTTTAGAATATTTTTGCCACTGCACTTTCACGTGATCGATGGTTGAAATTTTCTTCAAGTCCTGGGTCTGGTATTGTTTCGGGATGTTTACTAAGAATGACTGGGATTGCTTGTTTCTTCCTCTTAATTTGATGCATTGAACGTCGGCTGCATTAAATCCGCTTTCCTTGATGATCTCGTCTTTTACTTCATTTTCTGTCATGAAGCATGCGGCTTTGAGTACTATTTTCTTCCTCCTCTGGTCCTTTGGTGTGAAAGTGTAGTATTCTATCCCGTGTTTTTGCAGTTCCTGGGTCAATTTTGATTTGTCAGCTTCATTGCTTGGTGTGATTTTGGTTTCTGATCGGTTGTAGCGTATTTGGAATTGGTTGCTGAGGATGGTCTTCAGTTTTTGGTGAAATTCGGTGTATGAGTCGATCTTCTGGGTGACAATGACCGGTGTTGGTTTGTTCGTGTTAATTGTGAGTCTGGTGGTGGTAACCTTGGTGCTTGGTTCTGCTTCTGTATGGGCTTCCAGGATTCCGAATGCGTTTCTGGTAGAAACTGCTGGTGTATTTGAAGATTTTTGTGGAGATAGTTTGACGGTTTTCTTCGCTGGCTGAAACTCCATGTCTACGTCTTCGTGTGTAGAGGTGTTCGGGTTAACTTGTTGTTGATGCTGTTCCATGATGTATGTCTCCAACGGTTTGATTCCGTGTTTGGAATTTATTTTTTGGATCCCTTCTAGGAACCCTTTTGCGAGGAGGCCTCCTCGCACTGATTTTGCTTTTTGCACAATTGTGGGTGGTGTTATAGCGTTGTTGACTGGCACTGGTCGGCGCTGTTCGCTGTTTGCTTCTCTGTCGGTTTGGTTGGTCTTGCCACTGCGCTGCGCTGCACTCGATTATTACTATAATGAGAAGAGTTTTCCTCGATATCAGTGTTCAACTCATCAGAATCAATACTGTCCAATAAAGAAAACATGTCATCTGATGTGATTTTCGATAAGTCCACAGGTCGACGAGCCATATTACTTCCTGGAAGTAAATATTTCATTGCGCAAAATTCTCGAGATAATTGATTCATCCTATTTATTTTTTTCCTCTTTACTTGCCCAAGACCGCCCACAGGCGGGCAGAGGAATATGTGAATATACAGAATATTCTAATACTTTTTTGTCTCAATCTCAATGAATATATCAAAAATAATATCTAATTTTACTCACCTGCAATTTTTTTCTTATTTTCTATCACACGAACTATTCATATATAATCCTCGAAAAAAGGGAACTCGGAGTATTACCTCATCGAACGAACAATCAAGCATGACTGAGCCTAATTCGTAAACAATCCGTCGAGTGTAGTTTATTTCACTTCCGTCTCATGAAACGAACCTATACTGAAGGTGGACATGGGCAGTTAAACTAAACTGCTCACAGTGAGAAATTTTATATCCACTTATATGCAACAAGTCTCAAGGCGGAATTGGGTATTAGAGGGATAAGGTAAAAGTGGTCTCAATCGGGTACAAATGGTGAATATAATGTACTGAATAGGGGCAGCTCTGAAAATGATATGATGGCTTTTGGACTACGATGAATAAAAATAATCTGAAAAATATGTACATATTATTTACATTCAACTTGAGAAATTAGTAACGAATGGACAAAATCAGTTACTCAACAAGGAAAAGAATATTTACATAATAAATCCAACTTAATAACTAGTACAGACAAATATATAATATACATTATTCAAAAGGCTTTTGCAACATAAAATATATTCACTGAATAAAATAAAAATATATACATAAATCTTTGGTCTAATCGGGTACAACTTGTCACAATCAGGAACTAACGGTCAAAATCAGGAACTTAGTAGAGCCAGTGCTGAAAAATAGGAATAATAATAATATTTACAATCTAGACATACCTAAAAAAAGACATAATAATAATACCTAAAAAAGACATAATATAATATTTACATATAATACATTCAACTGAATAATATGTACATAAGGCTGAAGGACCTTAGGTCGATGGCCATTGCTTATTGCAATAAAAGAAAGTTACTACTATGTACATATTATATACATTCAACTTGAGATATCAGGTACGAATGGACGAAATCGGTTACTCAAAGACGAAGAGAATATTTACATATCATACATCCAACTTAATAATTAGTACAAACAAATATAAAATATATACATATATTAAAAAAACTTTGCAACAAAAATATATTCTGTGAAAAAATAAAAATCTATACATAAATCTGTGGTCATAATCGGGTAGAACTTGTCACAATCAGGAACTAATGGTCAAAATCAGGAACGTAGAACCAGTACTGAAAAATAGGTATAATATGTACATAATTATAATACATTAAACTCAACATATAATACAGACAACTATATAATATACATATATTAAAAGAAATTCCAACAAAAAATATTATTACTGAAAAAAATAAAAATATATACATAAATCTTTGGTCGAAATCGGGTACGAATTGTCTAAATCAGGAACTTATGGTCACAATCAGGTACTTAGTTATTGCTGAAAAATAGGCATAATATTTACATATAATACAACCAGCTTAATAACTAATACAAACAAATATAAAATATATACATATATTCCAAAAACTTTGCAACGAAAAATATATTCTCTGAAAAAATAAAAATATATACATAAATCATTTGGTCATAATCCGGTAAAATGGTCAAATTCAGGAACTATTAAAATACATGAATAACTATCACAGTAATTAGAGTTTGATTAGATTTTGATAAGTTTATGAAGAAGTAGATGACTCACATTTTCATACATTTGTTGGAAACAATTTTGCTGCCCTCAAAGATTTTTCGTTTCCTTGAATGACTACCAGTTGAATTTTTATTTGAAGTATTTTTATCTTTGAGGTACTTGTATATAACTAATTTTAAGTTCAATTTTAATATCTCCTCATGGATCTCGTGATGTTGGCAAAACTTAAATTTGGAAAATTCATCACGGTACATTCTGCAAAAATTATTTTCTATGCCAGTGATATTACCATTATCATTTATAAATTTATAAAATTTCTCATGAACCAATTCTACAAAATGAATTAACTTTTTACTGGCATAGTTAAGCCGAGTTGAGTCATCATTTTCTTTAAACATGACATATAAATGTTCGTTGGAAATTATTTCAGAACATAAATTATTTCGGCATTCGTCACATGAAGTGTTTAACTTTTTTAAAATATAACCTGCTACATAAGAAGTAGCGAGGTTTTCTTCCGGAATTTCATCATCATTATCACACAAATCAACTTGTAATGAGTTTGATTCCTCATCATAATTTTTGACATCCCCTGAATATTTTCCCAAAAATTCTCCAAAATTTCCCAATGATTCACAAAAATCCTCTTCACAATTTGAACTTTTATTTATTGGCGCACTTAAATTATTAATAATAACAGTTTTCAAAGCTGCCACGAATTGAAGACAGCTAGGGTTGGTGTTACAAATGCCATGTTGCCTTATTTGTCCGAAAAGATTTTCAATTGGATCTTGATTAATATTCCTCAAATTTAAAAATTTTAAACCCTTTGCTTTCAAATTTTTCCACAAAAACATAACTCCCCTTAACGTTACTTGCCACCCATCAACAAATTTAAAATTATTCCTAATTTTCCCATTTTTATCAAAAATTTTCCAATTACTAATTTTTGGCAACATGTCTGACCATAATGACAGATGAGGAGATTTGTCTGATAATGCACAACGAAATTTTTTGCCGTCTTCATCAAACAGATTGTCAATTAGGTGGCAGTATTCTGCAGTGTGCAATGCTTCTGAGGGTAGATCCCCAGAAGCATGAAATGTTTCTATAGCGGCTGCCATCGTATGGCTGAGCTGTTTAGCAGCCACACCGACTTTCATTTTCCTAAATCCGTTTGAAACAAAATCGAAATCACTTTCTTTAATTTATTTATACATTTGTATGTCCGTTTGGTCTTGTCAGTAAGGAAAGCTTGATAGATATGGTCCATATCAGCAAACTTTCCTTTCAGAAACTCAATTCGACAGTTTATAAGGGCATTTCGGGTACTTTTTAGAAGATGAGGTACATCAAACAGTGTAGCAACTGGATCTCCGTTAATGACAAAATGATAGGGTGAAGGTTTGTCATCAGTGTGACTTTGAGTCAGAGAAGCAATTGCTGCTCTGTTAGTGCTACCCTGATCACAAACTGTGGCACATACTTTCATCCCTACTTTTTGTAGTTCTTCAATAACAATAATTATGAGCTGTTTGAGATCAACAGTTTTTACAGTGTCCCTCGTGAAAAAAAAATGCTACCGGCATTTTATACGACTTCCTCAGACCTCTGATCATAAATACTAATGCATATTGGCCTCGGTTGTTGTTCGGCCAAGGGGTCCTAAATCTACCAATCCACAGAGTCTCTGTTTTTTTGGTTCATAGTCCAAGTTGCTACTTAAACTGATTTCGTCAAACAGTATGCAACATCGGTCTAGCTCATACATTTTTTCAGCTTGAAGTTTTAAATGTTCCAAGACAGGTTTGATGAGTCCACAATCAAACGGTACCGAACTTAAAACATGTTGCAGTGTTCTAATTGATGGTAATTGAAAAAAAGCACTTAAATACCTATACAACTTTGGACTCCTTTTATAAATGGAAAGGGCAAAAGCTTTGTCCTGAATACTCCACCGACGACCTGAAGGGCTTTTATTGATATTTCTAAATTGAGATTTGATAAAATTTTTTGTAACATCATTAACATGTTCTTCTATCAATTGAAATTTACCATCATTATACATATTTCTTAAGGAATTAAATTCTTCTTTTTGATTCTTTAATAAAGATTTTAATTTAGACAATTTTGATGTTACATTCCTATGAACTTTATACATTATCTGTTGGTCGGAGGATAGTTCTGACTTATTAAGGCCTAATTTTTTGAGAAATCCATTTTCTTTCTCATACAAAAATGAATAGGGATCAAAATTTTGATTACTGATCTTGGAACAAGTAGAACCATTTAGCTGAGCTTCCGAAGATTGAGGATTTAAATCAGGGCATTGTGAATCAGGGATGTCGACAAATTCATGATTAGATTCGGGGGTGGAATTACATGGCTGTGACTGGAGACTTTGAGGGTTCATATTATCATGATTATGTAGGTTAACATAATCATGATCAGACAAAAAATTATTGTGACTGGGATCGCTGCTAGATGGGACATTCGAAGGGGACGATTTATCGTGGGAAACAGGAACATTTGATATCAAAGATTCCTGGGAAGATTCATTATATGGAGTGGGTTCTGCAAGTACATCTGAAAATAGATTCTTGGGCTGGAACCGTGTGCTACAGTCACTTTTATTGTGTGGACGAAATGGTTGGGATGACTTGGGCACAGCATTTTTGTTTAGATAACCCTTTATCGTGTTCATTTGAAAATCAGATTCCGAAAAATGATCCATGCATAATCGGAAATTGGAAACATTTTTCGTTGGACTTATTTCACAAATATCTTTCCAAATTTTTACTGTGGCAGGATCTTTAGGGAAACGGAAAAACCGTTTATTTTCGCAGCCATGGGTGAGATATGAACTTTTGTAAGAAGGGTGTTTGCAAGAAAATTTAACCTCTCTTCGAAATAATGAAAAAGCTAACTGGGAAGCCATTTTTCTTAACTAAATCTGCAGAATTTAGTTTCAAACAAGACTAAACTTATCAATTACAATATAAATAGATTATCAAAAATAAACTTACCTACCATATTCTAGTTATCACAACACAACTAAACTGTCATAATTAACCAACTTCCCGCTTCAATCTAGTTGGAGTTGGACAGTTGACATATCTCTGACGCTTGAACATATCAAAGACAAACGTTACTGTCATAAACAAGGATAGAGAACTCCAGTTGGAGAGGTATGTCTGTGATGAATTTCGTGTTGCGAACATTTGTGACAGGCCTTCACCCCCCTGGGCTGTCCAGAGGTGGAGGTATTATATATGAGACAATCAAAACTGTTCGCCTGCATTGATGGTTGCGTTATATCTTTAATACGATTTTTCATTCTCAAAACAAGGTTAATATTCTGTTTGATAGGATGATTAGAAGAGAAATGAATGTAACGCCCGGAACTTGTGGGCTTTCTATACCAGTCCAGTATGATTTTATAAAAAAAATTATTATTCATTCGCTCCAAATTTCGAATGATTTTTTTTCATTCGGTTCAGGTTGGCATCCAACAGAAGTATACGATACTAAATATCGTTAAGACTCAATATCTCTGTCTTTGCGTGCTATTTCTTACGGAGGTTTTTGAAATTTAACTCTATCGAAAATTCATTTAATGGTTTCAAGCATATTAGTTCTTATGAGATAAATGAAATGAAGAAAAGAGTATTTTCGGTAATGAATTTTAATGATAATAAGACTTTGAACTAAATATATACAAAAAAATTTACTACAATGAGAATTATAATGAAATATACATACATACATAAAATATAAACTCGGAAACTTTACATGACTTTATAAAAATATACTATAATATAGTATATTTCTATTACCTCTGGAAAGAATCCACAAAAATTATTTTATCTAGATTGTCTGGGTGCAATCTAGTCCTTGTTGCGTTTGTTAACTTTCCAGCCTTGAAAAATACCCTTTCCGAAGGGACGGATGTGGCAGGAATACATAAGTATTTATAGGTCATATTGTAGAGTTGGGGAAAGGTATGTTGTTTCTATTCCACCCAATATATAATTGGATCAGATTTCCGATTCTAAATTTGCAGCTGCAGATATTGCCTCAATGTGATTATTTCATCAAGTAAAGGATAAAGACTTGGACTGAAGTAGCCTTTTGGTCGTAAAATTGCCAAATAAGGTTCACTTCTGATTCAGAATGCAAATTATGTACCTCTAATGGGCTGCATTTGTCTTGAGATGGATTACTGAAAGTCAACTCTTCCATTATTCACGACTCTGCATTCTCAGCATTAGCGTCCATACCAAAGCCTATCTTTTTGAATCGTGGATCGAGGAAACATGCCTTTGCAACTGTCCTGTCCTGCTCTAAATTTCCGAGGACCCTGCTGATCACCTCGATCAAGATTTTTTGAGCTGCTGTGTGCAGGGTGTGGAAGCATTTATGTTTCTCATTGCCATTTGTAAACCTCTTATAAGGGGGGGAACCATGGATAGTGCTACATACTTTTTACCAGACATCACTGTGGTGATAGTTTCAAAAGGTTGTAGAATCTTACTGCCTTTCTCCCAAAATTGATCAATCGTGCATTTGGCAAACTTAGCAATACTATGCATAACGCCCCTTTAATTTCATGTAGCCTCTTTACCTTGAAGGGAACCGAAATTCAACGTGTCGAAACTTCCTTTTTCACTTTCAATAACGGAAAACCCATTCTTGTTTGGACCTCACGTAAGTTGTCACTTGCTGTATGTTCTACTATTTTCCGACATTTCATCAGAATCATATTTATTTCTTTATTTTCCTCTAGCGATTTGATAACGCAGAGGTTCAACGTATGCGCAACACAAGATAAATAATGCCTCAGTTTAAGGTTTTCATTAATCGCGTTTTTAATATTGGGGCCGTTATCCGATACAACGGTTATTATTTCCGAATGTATGCCCTAATCGGCGAAAATTCCTCTAAGGACTTCTGCTAAATTTTCGCCACTATGCGAACCCCCTATAATTCTTGTGGCTTAATTATAATTTCTTAGAAAAGATTCATAAATGAAATGAGCAGTTACTGAAATGTAGCTCTTAGTACCGTCAGATGTCCAAATATCCCTGGTAACATCTATGTGAGGGACCCCTGACGGCATTTCCATCAATATTGTTCTTTTTTCCTTGTATAATTCCGAGAGCATTTTTGTTGACAGATGTTTCCTGCTTGGAATATAATATGAGGGGTTCAGATTTCTTGTATACTCGTGGAAGGCAGAATCTTCGACTATTGAAAGGGGCTGGTAATCCACTGTTATCATTCTCATGAGACTTTCGTCGATTTTTTTTTGTTTTTGAGTAATCAACAAATAGCCCATTGGAAATTGTGCACATGGGTGATGAAAAATTTCTTTTTCCATCTCATTTTTCGATTTCACTGCAGCATTACCCTCAACTTCCAATTTTTGGAACATTGAACTGAAAGTGCTATCCAGTCTATTGATATATTCATAAAATGAATTTGGGAGCATTTTCAAATTTCCAAATAGTTAATTTTCTTTATAGTTTCTCAAATGGCAGTAAACTGTCTCATTTGTCAGCTCATGTTGATCAACTGGAAATTGCTCACAAGTATCACACCTGTGTTTCTCCAAACATTTTTTCATAAGATATCGACGGGCATAGGACAGCACATTTTTTCTGGCATGTCTGTGTCTGTGTATTGCCTAGAATTCATTCAAAACTCCAGAAAAAATGTTTTTTTTGTCAGAATTGTAGGAGATGGGACTTCTTTTTCTAAATCACTAAAATTAATTAAAACCTCTGATAAATCAGTTATACAATTCGCTCCCTCTACATGCTCAAAAAATTAGAGGCAAACATTTTTTTTAAAGCTTTTGATTGTATAGAAGTCCGATTTGTGGCATTTTCTCCCGAACTGCTTCCTCTAGTGCAAACTGGTGATCAACTGATAAAATATTATTTTTTCATAACCACTCTTCTATAAAATGGTGACCTGTGAGAGAACTTTTTAGAGCTGCATCCATAAACACAGCAATTAGTGTCCACACAACACAAATCTCAATTCCCATTTCTTAGGCACAAACAATCGAACTCGTTTCGGGATAGTTCTACGTAACGCCGCTAGGGTAGCATAAAGTTGTAATTAGCGTAATAGACACCAACCAAAGAGGTATGATCACTTGAGAACGCGCTTCCATGGAGTTCGCGCATGTGACGTCATGTGGAGACGAAAGTTGAAAGGTCCTCGTTCAATTTTAAAAGGGACAGGAGTATAAATGGATATATTTGCAAAAATATTTCTGAAATTCACAGATTGGAATCTGATTTACCTAACAACTGCATAATTTGAGCTAATGGATTGTTCTTTAGTGTCAAATATCAACAAACTTTCTTGTATCGATCGTTACGTTGGGTATCTAGGTTTGAATTACTTGTGAATAATTTATTTGTATAAACGTTTCGGCTTTTTTGCCTTCATAGGTATACATTACATCTTAAAACGGAAACTAACATTAATATAATATAATTAAAATCATGATTGTGTAAATATCTTACTAAACAGGTTTGGAAATTCACATTGGAAACGATATTGAATGCATTAGAGAGAGTATTTTGCCGTTCAATTGGGCAGTGCTATACTGGACCTATTTACATGCTATGTCTCGATCGAGGTCTCGATGGATGTCCGATGAACAAATAATATGGTTGTCTCTCTCAAATCGGCTAACGCAGGCAGTACGACAAATTCAGTAAATGCGTCAGGCTGCGCGTAATAACCGATGCGTGTACTGCAGGTTCCCTACCACAACGTTATTCCAGCGGGTCGTTTATTCAGACAGTTATGAATCACGTGAACCTTTCCATCACAGCACTGGTAAACTGGACGGCAAAATGATCTCTCTGATGCTTTGAATTTTGTATGTTTCCGATGTGAATTTCCAAACCTGTATATTTTCATCACTGTTTTGGTTTTGTCTGGTGGGTGTTGTCTTGTCATTTATGTCATTGCTTTGTATGACAATTGTGCTCTGTCTTCTTCTTTCATTTGATAGTCTTCTTTTTACATATGATGGTCTTCGCAATAATGGCATATATATGACTAAGGTTTTTTATGTCTTGTTTGTCGTTTAATAAATTTCCGCTATTTTTTCGTATATGAATCATTTCTAATATTTCTCTACGATTTTGTTGGAGTTCGATTCCTAAAATCGCGTTGTCTTCATAATTGAACTCATGTTTCCTTGTGTTTTTATGTTTGTTGGGAGCTATGGTAGCGTTCTTCGTGTATTTATGTGCGTTAAGTCTATCGTTTAGTCTTTGGGATGTTTGTCCCATATATTGTTCGTCACAATCCTTGCATGGTATACTATATACGACTTGTGATTTTTTGTTTTTTGGTGTTGGTGCTATCAATATGCTGAAAACACTTCCGATTTGATAACATGGCCTATATGCTATTTCACGGTTGTAAGGTCTTACTATATTATTAATCTTCTGCGACAGTCCCTGTATAAATGGTAGTGGTATCCAGACTGTAGTCCCAGTTGTTGGTTTCTTTGTATGTTGTGTGTTGTACAACCGGTGTGTTCTTTGTTTTATGAGTTTTTATACGAGTGTTTCAGGGTAGTGGTTATTCTTCAAAAGTTCCCTCACTTTAATCAATGTTTTTTCTCTGAGTATCGGTGATGTTAGTTTTAACGCTCAGTCTATGTATCCAATCGCTGTGCTCTGTTTTTATGAGTGATGGTGTTGGGAGTTGTAATATAAGATGTGAATTGTGTTCTGTTCCTTTTGTGCTGCTTGACGTCTCCTCTAAGAAGATTACAAACACCACCGGACGGGGTACAGTCTTTGCGAACATCTTGGAGGAGTCTGTCTACAACGTCCAACGTGACAGATGGCCATCGAAACTTCGTTCCAGTTTTTTGAAACGGTCAATTCTTCTGATTGTTCCGTAATGCTTGATCGTGTGTCTGCATCCACATCCAGAGGTAACCTGAATGTTGAATGAACTCTGCGCTCGTTTTCAAGTAACAACAAGGCTGCAATGCCTGTGAAAACCGCGATGACTGAAATATTCCTTGATTGGCAAAAATTTAATATGGTATTATAAAGTGATACCACCGCTGCCTTGTAAGTAAAGTTCTGACGAAACGTCCGATTCAATCGCTTTAATGATTCTATCAAAAATATCACGCTGATCTGTATTTAACGTATCTAGATTAAACCCGCTATTCATCTCGGTATTCAAAACATCAGATTCGACATTAAGGTCATCTAATAATTTAGTAATTAAAAATCATTCGAAGTTTTACCCAAAAAACGTAAAATGGTTTCGATACAGCTTAAAGAACAATTTTCCGCGTCTTCTAAAGAAAGTCTTCACATATTTAACACTTGGAGGCAGCCCAAAGGGCTAAAGGGTCTCCAATTTCACAATAGCATAGCATATATGCAAATAATTTCCGCATGCACCTTGGCATGTTGACCAAAGCAGCATGTTCTAATGTTCGTACCCACTCGTCGTCGGATGCTATCAAAAGCCTCATTCGAGCCGCCTCCTCAAACGTGGGATGAACGATTCCATTATATGTGCGGAGATGTTCGAACCATTTTGGTCCGCAAACGTATTGCGCAGAACTCGTAGATGGAATTTTTCGACATATTTGGGACATTCGAGTGACTACCCAGCAAACAATTTTGGTCGGTATTATGCTGGCCCATATGTATATGGTTGCCAGAAGAAGCCAGAACGGCAAAACTTCTGTAGCCAGTGAAGGGCCAGTAGAAATAGAGGACTCCGGCCAATGTATGTATGCCACTATTATAGTAACGGCATACGTACATTGGCCCTGATGAAAGCCACTATTGTTTCTTTCTAGTGGCCCATCAATGGATACAGAAATTCTACCTTTATTCTGGTATAACCATATATTTCAGTCAACATTACCTCACTTAACTTGAAAAACATTGAATGTAGAACAAAGATACAATGTTTATACTGTTAGCGAAATAAAAGATGACATTACAACCTTTAGTGTTAAAGTTAAAACATTTTCTAGAGATATCATTTCGTCAGCAATCTAATTCAAAACTAAAACAACAATCGTAGTAAACTTTGTATAATTTAAATAACACAATAAAAATTCTGGTATAAAAAAACGTTCAAATTAAAAAACGATTCTTAAAAAAAATATTTCAAATATCTGTTCCAACTTCTTGTTTTCTTCTTCTATTCCTCCCACCTTGCCTATCTGTAGCTGTTCTTAGCCACACTTTTATCACAGTTGCTAGCTCTTGTTCTGTAGCATTTCTTGTTATGGGATTTTTTCGGAGACAAACTAAAATAGGAATGTTACTTAGTACTAACACAAACTATTTAGGTTTTATAATTGAAACTCACCTAAGATTAACCTGAGGATATTCTTCAGCTTCATAAACTCTTTTTTACCTCTGCCTGTCCAATCAAACTGAAGCGACAAATTATGAGATAAAAGTTTTGTCATAATCCTCCTAGTTCCATCTGCAACATCCTTGCCTCCAACAGACACCAAAGAAGTTACCTGAAACTAGTAAAATTCATTTCAAACTATACAACTGGAATAAAGGTAGTATGGTTTGTGTGTGTCTTTTTTCCAAGTAAAATTCCGTTCCATGAAGACAACTTTTCTTAATACAAGAGATGAAATAACGTCACTTAAAAATGCCAACTGAGATGTTGGCGAAACGTCGTGAGTAAAACACAGCAGGGAATTTTACCAGGAATGAAAACTCTACATTGTATGTAGACAACTAAAAGATAAAAACTTACCACATTTAAAAAGAAAATCTCATCACTGCCCAAGTTCTCTTTGAATTCATTCAATTTTTGCTCCTCCTCTAGAGGCAAAACTAAATTTTCTGGCATATCTACTACCTCACTAATTGCAGTTCTTTGTACCATTCCTAGGAGGAATTTAACATCATGTGCTAGGAGATCAATCTTCCTTATGACCATATCCGTCTAAGCTAAAAATAGGAAATATTGACTTTAGCTGTAAATACTACATTTTCTTAATAAGAAAAAAACTAGGATTTTTACTAATAGAAAAATAAAACAAACAAAATTGAAAGAAGTACCTTCTGTGTTTTTACATTTTGAGCATATGTTGCTGAAATGTGTTGTTTCTTTCTTGTTGGGATGTTTCTCAGTATTGTATACTTTGAGAGTTTCATCCAAATCACTCCCTTCATCTGATTCAATGATGCTTGGGTTACTTTTTTTTTATATTGATTGATGTGGTGGAGATACTGGGGGAAGGTCATCTTCATCTGATGATTCAGACGTTAATTGATTTTTACCCACAAAGGTTGCTTTAGAATATTCTTTGTTTTTGTGAACCAGGTAATTTTTGAATGTTGAATTCGGTCTAGACTTTCGTTTTACTTTGATATCATCTTCTGAATGGCTGGTGAAGGATGATGTTTCAGCTGTTTCGATGAATTTCAGCTTTGATGCAGCTTTTTCATATGAATCTGAAATAAATTCCATTTATCTAAATAACATAATTACATTAAACAAGTGACCTTTGGCAAAAAAAACAGGAAAGAATTACAGTAGACGCGCGATAGTATGACCTCGAAAAAAAATGACGTGTTCACAATATCGAATTGTTCACACTATCGAGTCGACTTAATTAATAACGATATTTGAAGAAAAAGAATTTTTGTTTTGTGCTTTTTCTTCTAATTTCTTAAGGCTTACAATTTCACTTATGCCAACATAATTTTGATTTGCCCATTTAAATACAGTGTTCAGTGCATCTAGAACTTCAGAATGGGAAATAATGTTTTCCACAATACAAAGATCTTCACATTCACTTTCTGAATCGGCATTTTCATTGATATCGAAATCAATATTCTCCTGAATTGCATCTTCATTCCATTCTTCCACATCTTGGGCACTATATTCCACTGGTTCAATAGTTTACAGTAATTTAATGGTGTCATTTATAGCATTATTTGTTACTTCGTTGTTCCAAATTTCTTGAAGTCTACTCAAGGGAATATCGTCTTCATCTCTTGTTCTTCCCAAAATATTATGCCAACATTTTTGAATTACTGACGGATTCAATTGTTGCCATGCAAGGTGTAAATATATGACAGCGTCTTTGAGTGTCAAGCTTTTGAGTGCATCTGCAACTGTTCCACGTTTTGTAATCATAGAACTCAATACGCTCTTCCTATAAAATAGTTTAGTAAGACGTAACACGTTTTGGTCCATTGGTTGAATAAGTGGGGTTACATTTGGAGGCATATAAATAACAAAGATATTTCCGTTCGAACTTTCAATTCTTCGGCTGGTGGATGAGATGGAGCATTATCTAAAAGCAAGACAGCTTTCACAGGGAGATTTTCACTTCTTAAATATAGGACGTGACCTGCATAAGTACATACAGTATTAGCAGTTATGAAATTCAATAGAAAGTTTAAGCTTACCTCGGGGACAAACTGCTTGAAGAACCAATTTCTGAAAATTTATTGAGTCATCCAGGCATTTTTAGTGTTCTTATACACAATTGGGTTATCAAAATTTTTAAAGCATCTGGGGATTTTGCTTTTCCAATTAAAAGTGGGTTCAACTTATGGAAGCCTGATGCATTAACACATCCCAGAAATGTGACTCTTTGCTTCGATATTTTTAAACCAGGTGCAGTTTTTTCATGAAGAGCGACGTAAGTTTTATCAGGCAGCAGTTTCCAATATGAGCCCGTCTCATCGGCATTATAAATTTGGTGATCAGAGAGATCTAACTCCTTAATTGTTTCTTTCAACTCGTTTGTGAACGGTTCAACCAGATCTGGCTATGAAGATAACTTCTCACCAGAAATTTTGAGTATTCTTGCACCATAACGCCACTTAAATTTTTGCAACCATCCATCGCTCGCGTTGAAGCTTTTTGAGCCAATTGTTAATTTTTATGCAACTCTAAAGCCTTTTGTTTCAGCATATCACTCGTTATGGTAAATTTCGCTCTCTCTGTTTAAGAAACCACTTGTAAGTAATTTCTCCATTTCAGGATTCTTATTTTTTGAGTGTACATTTTTTTAATTTTTCGGGTCTCTGAAGTTCATTTACGATTTTCAGAATGTTATTCTTTTTATTTTTTATAGCACATATAGTAGATTTTGCTACTCTTTTGAAAGAGCAGTGACACTCATTCCATTAGAAAACTCCTCCAAATCTTCGATTTCTCGTACAGAGACAAGAACTTCTTATTTCGCACCATTTCGCTCGACTAATTCTTATCGACTGACGAGTCTCTGCAAGTCTGAACTGAAATTTCTCCTCTGAATTTCTTATGATTTACACTATCTAGCGTCCTATTGTTCACACTGCAGAATATCAATATAAATATTTTTAAGTTCACACTACTGGGTTGTTCATAAAATCGCATGTTCACACTACCGCGCGTCTACTGTACTTCATTACAGAAACAATTTAAATAAAATTTGTATTGAAAGTTTGATTCCAAAATATTACATTGAATGTTAAAAATCTCCAAATGTTGGAAAATTCATTAAAATTATTTTGTATAAACACGTCATAACCTTAAATGTTACATTTTCTTTCTCCCCATCACTACATTGGCATGAGAAAAAAAATTTCAGAATCTTCAGCATCAGACAATGTTTGTGACACCACAGGAACGGGGCGGTTTGTCACGCTACTTGGCATGAAGTCTTCATCGGAGAATATATCCTTATTAAAAGGAAAAATTCCACATTTTGCGAAAGCTGCTGATATGTTTAGTGGTGTCATAGATCTGGGATAAGCATGACCAATAAAACTTGCTATCTCGTAGATTGTAACTGGTTTCCCTGGGTTCTGTAGCATCCATGACTCAAGTGCGGAATAATAATAGGTCTTTAAAGGGCCCATCAAACCCACATCTAAGGGTTGCAGTTTATGAGTAGTGTGAGGATGAAACGTACGAACCACGACACCAGATTGTTTCGCCAAATCTAAAGCCTCAATGGACAAATGTGACTCATGATTATCCATTATTAGTAGACATGGATTTTCTGGTGTCGTGCTTGAATATTTAATGAAATGTTTCATCACCTCCACAAATAAGTTACTAGTCATCCAACCTGATGGATTCGCAAGTCCTAAACTACCTGGAGGTGCACCGTGCATTATCACGTGCTTAAAGTTTTTGCGAGGAAATATTATAGCAGGGGGCAGGGCGTGGCCTGTAGCACTAACTATACAGCATGTTGTGACGAGAGTGCCCTTTTCTCCGCTGGTGACTTTACCTACTTTAGCTCCTATTGGAGCAACAACTTTCTGGGGTTTTTGGACGGTGGTTGTGCCAGTTTCGTCAAGGTTGAATATGCGAGTTCCATCCGCGAATCTAGGCTCTCGATTCAGCAACTCTTCCAAATTATTGAAAAATATTGCCACAGTTTCACGGTTAAATGAGGTAGCTCGTGCGAGACTTACAGCTTCTGGTCTCTTCACCGAAATATCAGAATGTCTTCTTTTGAAGAAACGAAACCATTCCAAACCTGCCATTTGATCTCTTTCCATGAGCTTGGCATTTTGATACCATTACGCATTGCCATTTCATAAGCCACCTTCCTGCATTCTTTGATGGTTAAACCGTAGAACATTAGCGCGCAATCCTTGTAATATTTCAATAATATTTTTTCATGTTCTTCACTTTATTGATATCGTACCTAGGTACAAGAGATATATTATCACCATGTGTCCGTTGCTTTTTCACGTAACGGCGCAATGTAGGGTACGGCATGTTCCACGTTTTTGCCGCCGTCCTAATGGATTTACCATTTTGAACCATTTCTAAAGCGGACAGCATGTCCTCTTTTGTATGTTTTCCTATTTTTCTTTGCTCATTTTTTGGTCTTGGCATCCTAGAATGAACAAATATATGATTGATTTTCAATATGGCACTATTAAGGAACAGTGAACCAGTCTCGAAGGTACACAGTGAACCGGTTCACTGTGAACTATGCTGAAGTGGTTCACTGTTCAACACACACACTAGTCAACAAATAAATGAACAAAAAAATTTCTTATATACTGAATAATCACAACGCGATATGCTCATAAAACGACGTAAAGTACAACCATTTTGAAATAATACAGCTTTTGTTCTTAAAATTACTGAGAAAATGTAGAAAAATCGAGATACTTACGTGAAAATTCTACGTTTTTTCGATGAGAAACCAACAATTCGATGGCACACTTCACGCTCAAGCCGCGGTCGCCAGAGCACTGGGGAGATGAGAAGGGCGTCCAAGAAGCATCTACATACCAACAAGCTCGGTCACAGTGGCGCCCTCGCATTTTTGCCAATATCGCAGTGGTTCAGTGTATCTGGTTGGTTCACTGATCAACAACGCACCCTACTTATAAACTGATAAATAGACGGAGCTCCTCCATACTGAAGAGCCCCAAATAGGGCGAAATAGCTATATCTATGGATGCTCTGTTCGATATTACCACTATGCATGTTCTTTGTGCGTTGAAGGGATTAGTTCCGAAGTGTGGGTTTAATATTGATTGATTTTAAATCAATCAGTATTATTCTCCGCTTTCATTATTGATAAATATGGAGATAAATTATTTTGATTATATGTGAGGATGGAAATTGCCAAACAGAGATTGTAGCATTCTGTTTACTGTGCAATGAAGATGAAGAAAGTTTTAGGTGGTTTTTAGAGGAATTCAATATTTTGGCGCTCAATTTGTTGGAATTTTTTTTGATACACAAAAAAATTAAAAATTATAATCTGAATGAAATACTTAAAAGATAAATCAGTAATAAAATAAACTAAAATATGTTGAACTATTATATGAGAAAAAACCCTTACTAATTATAACAGGTTGAAAAGAAAAACAAAATAGAGGACAAAAATTAACAAACTATAACACAATTCAAATGAAACATTTTCATATACATAACAATATTCCAATAATGAATAACGATAGGAACTAAGATGTTCACGACTGTGACATATAGCGATGAAAATAAAAATAAAAATTTTTAAGATAAGAACACGTTACAAAATGAGATGAAATGTGCCAAATGTACGCAAATTGTGATACTGTTCCGAATGCAAACATAGATAAAAATGAAACATACATACTCATGGTAGTTTGTGTAAAATACCCAATATTTCGAAAAACTGATAAAGGGATGATCTGCTGTATACTGTATAGCTATACCTACTTATTGACTAGAAATGGGTAAGTTGATAAATTGGATCCAAATTAACTGCCATAGAAATTGACATAATTTCAAAATTTTGAAATAACTTTCAAATACAAATTCTAAGCACGGACTTAAGTACGACTTGAAGTGAATTAATTTTTTCGAACGGAATCATTGTAACTGGCACATAAATTTACATAATTTCAATTCTCTCAGAATAACCAAAAAATACAGAATCCAAACACCAAGTGTCAGTTGCAGGAACGTCCATTAAAATTTAATGGTCCATTAAACTCTTAATCCTCCATTATTACAAGGAACTAATGGAGGATTAAGGGTTTAATGGACCTTAAATTTTAATGGACGTTCCTGCACTGAGCATTAGTTACGCATCGCTCAAAATTACCTGCCATGAAATTTACTTCATTTTGAGTTTTCAACATGATTATAAATACAAAATGAAAATATCGTACCTGTACCTACAAAACACCGGGATTTTCTTAAATCCCGTTACAAAATACCCGGATTTATTTAAATCCCGGTACCCGCTGAGTCATGTAGGAGACGTCATCAGAGTTACGGTACCGGGACTCTAGACACAGCGTTGGTTTAAATTGGCCCTTTCTGGTCATCAGACGGTAGCGATCAAAGTCTCGTTTACTAATTTGTTTCCTCATGTTAGTTCTGTCGCCCGATTTCGTAAAATTTGTTGGTCATCCTAATTCTCCGTTAGGAAAGAGCAGAGGATAAGAAAGCGTGTGTACGGTAGATGATAGTTTCGGAATGTCTGAATAACCTGCGCCCTTTTAACGATAAAAACCACTTACGCAACTATTAGACAACATTAAAACCTACGGATTTTGAACCAATCACAGAGATTTTGATTTTGAACCAATCAGAGAACAGTTGGGAATTTGAAATTCGACAGACACGTGTCTGTTTATGTTTTCATCAGATTGACGTGTACAAGGGCTTGTAAACAGCCCAGCAAACAAAATTAACTCGGCCCAACGTTGGCGAACTGCTGACATACCGGCCCAGTTGTGTCGGCTTGCCTACACAGTTTAGAGCCGGCATTTTGAATAAAGTGTCCGATCGGATGACAGCCGCCCGACGGACTATGATACCACGTAGAACCGATGCTGGTTCGGTTGCCGGAGGCCCATCGGTTTAACGTCTAGCCTTCGCGGAGAATACGTCTATTTAATTAATTGGTACTACGTCGGTACAATGTTGCACTTAAGGCCCTGCTCTCCATTGGCGGCGATTAGGGGGGGCAGTTGTACCCACATTTTCTGGGGAATATGAACATGAAGCAATTTCTTACAATGTCATTTTAGTTTTAGATTTCACCTTGCCCCCCCTCCCACTTCTTATGCCCAATCGCAGCAACTTGATTGGAAGTAGCGATTGGGCATAAGTGAGAACACTTGGTGAAATCTAAACCTGAAAATGGCATCGTAAGAAATTGCTTCATGTTTATATTTCCCAGAAAGTGGGGGGACAATAGTCCCCAGTTTAAAACTGCAACTTGATTAAAAACCTACATATCACATATTGAAATTTGAAAGTGTTTTGAGAGTTCACCAAAGAATATATTATAATAATTAAGATTGTATTTCATCAGCCTTTGGAGTTCACAAGCCTCGGCTGCTTCAGAATCA
This sequence comes from Propylea japonica, assembly GCA_013421045.1. NCBI lineage: Eukaryota > Metazoa > Arthropoda > Insecta > Coleoptera > Coccinellidae > Propylea > Propylea japonica. The sequence continues at coordinate 6,542,699 of CM024240.1, forward strand.
TTGAATACAGACACAAAAAATACACATTGCCTCCCAAAAATGGGGAATTCTGTTCTATGGTTATCATTTTCTAGTAGAGCACTATATTATATGGACTTTTATTTCTAGTGTACTCAAAAATAGAATATGTTTTTCAAGAATATGCATTCCAATTCTATGGATGCAGTTTGTAGGTATTCTGTAATATCATTATTTAAGGATTGAAAGCACTTAAATCAAGTGAAGTAGGGCAGTGCAATGAACTGTAGAGAAAATTTTATATTCTATATATTTATAAAAATTAAAATATTTTACTTCAAATAACAACATAAATAAAAATAATATCCTTCAAATAACAACATAAATAAAAATAATATTCTTCAAATAACAACATAAACAAAATACAAATGGCTCTACACTCAGTTTTCCCTTCCTTCGGCCCTTCGCAACCTGCCGCCAGACCTATCACTGGCATGGCGAAGCCAATTCATAATTGAACTATTTGTTTTCATATTAGTGGCGTTTTTGGCGAGTGGATTTCTCCTTACTGATCCTAGAATGGGATTTCATCATTTATTTCGATTATTGAAAGTCATGCAGAATAAGATTTCAATTTTGACTTTTATTCAATTAAAATTTTATGTTACAAACTTTGGAGTATAGGTAATGGGGGCTGTCGCGCCACTAGGAGGCGCTAGTGTTGCGTGAGGTCTGAGCATAGAAATAATAATTCAAAACTTCGTTTTTTTATGTGTCGGAGATAACGTGCGTTCAAAAAAATTCGTTGTCAAGTAGGTTGTGGATTCTATTTTTTCTATGGTTTATAAGGGAAAAATAGAATCCACAATCTACTTGACAACGAATTTTTTGAACGCACGATATTTCAACTGTCATTGATAAAACAACAAGAACAGAAATAATAACTTTGTTCTGTGCTTTGACTGCACCTCACTCACGCAACAGTGGCGCCAACTGGTGAGCAGAAATACGGCAGCCCCCATTGAACAATGGGGTTATAAAAAATTTGTTTTCATATACCTTATCTACCATTTTTTTTCGTGAAAATATTGTAATGAAAAATCAAAATATTCCATTCAACTTTATGTTTCATCCAATACAACATTTAAAACCTTACCATGGATAAGCCTAACCACATTTTCCAAAACTTCTAAACTGGGTTTATTATTTCTTCCAGACCATTGAGGGATATGGCCAATTGGTGGCTGATCATCAACCTTAAAACTTTTCTCGTGGTTTCTGCAACGTCTTTTCCGCCAACAAGGCCAAATTTAGTCAACTGAAAAAAAATGAAGATTGGAAACATGTTTTTTGCCTATTATTGTCAAATGTCACTATAGAGAATTTGAAATGTTCTAATTGTGAAGAGTGATGGTGATGGTTCAGCAGTAAATTCTACTTACACATTTCTTGAAATATTCCTCGTCTTTTAAATTAACATCTAATTCTTCGAGTTTTTCGTAATTCTCATGTTCGACAATTCTCGCATCAATTTCATATTCTTCCCGGTCGGCATGCAACCTAAGTAGGTGCCTAATATCATCTTTTAATATTTGTATTTCTTTGACCAAATTTCTGAGAATTCCTGAAAATTGAAACGAATGTAAAAAAAGATATGTATTGCATATCCATTCTCAAATAATATTTGTTTTGGATGTATCATTTGTGGCGTGATTCAAAATGAAAATAAATACGAATTCAATACACATTACTCACTCGAGTTCTTTTCGCATGAACAGTTTGTTATTGTTACATTATTATTACTAATATTATTTTCCATTGTTTTTGGCTGGTCCAATGACTCAATTGCCGATTTTAAAACTGTATAGGTTTTTTTCTTCGTTGCCTTCGACGTGCTTTGTGAAGGCATTGTCGACACCATTTTAATCCTCGGTGGCGTTGGCGGTACATTATCGTCATCATCATCGTCATCGGTATATACAAATTCTTCTAATCTATTTCCTATATTCCTGTTTGTAAATTGAGAGGAAGATTCTTCGGATTGCGACTGCTCTTCCTCTAGCAGCCTTAGCTTCATGCTTGCCCTTTTGTAATCATCTGTAAATCAAAATAAATTAAGAAGACATTATTAATACATAAAATTATATACCTACCTGAGGAATATTTCACTGCGATGGGGCATTTGATGCATTTATCCAATTTTAATTTCTGGTGGTGCATTACTGCTTTTTCGCGTTGCATTGTTGATTTTAGATATGAAGGCCAATGGCAGTATAAACAACCTTCTTCTTCAAATGCCCATTCACTGGATATCAATGCCATGGGTATACCCTCAGCAGTTTTTTCCTCCGGGAAGTCAACAATGAGATATTCCCTTGAAAAATAAGGACAAAAATATATTCGAAAAATGGTTTTGAATAAACAAAGTTGAGGGCTTTTCAGAATATAATTAGTTGAAATGAGACAAATAATTCGTAAGTGGCATGATCTGACTTCACCCTTTTTCAGTTGTAATTCAAAAATTAAGTTCAGTCTCAGAATAGGTAACATGTATTTCAGAAGAGGAATTCGTAATTCAGAAAATAGGAATTGGATTTGATAATGGTTGTACTCAGAAAAACGAAATTTAAATTCAGAATGGAAATTTGAATTCAGGAAAACGAATTGAAATTCGGAAAAAGCGAATTGAAATTCAGAAACAAAAACTTATACCTGGGTGTATTTTCTGAAAAGGAAAATTGTATTTCAGAAGTTATTAACTCAATTATACACTGGGCGAGTTTGCAAGCATCTAAATTAATTCGCCAACAAGCAGCTCGTAAACTCGCTCAATGTAATCGACCCATAAGTGAGTACTAAATCACAAGGTAGCACGTAGACTGTCTTTGGTGGTCTCAACAAGGGACATATCTATGACGTTACTGACATAATTCAGATAAGTACTCGGCAATGTCCACGAGAACCATTATTATTTTACGACACCAATTTTGAAAGAAATCAATTTGAATTATACAAGCTGAGTAGGGATTAATAGGCCGAACTATATATACTGTATATACATTTTATATTCTTATACGATTTTCATTTGTTTTCGAGATGATAAAAACACAAATTTCCTACATGATTTTAGCGCCATTTCAACAAATTTTCCAAAAAAGATACCGCCAGTAACCTCTTAACACATTCTACTTCGTCTGCGAAAAGATTTTATAGGTTTTTAAAGTGAATTATGTCCATCATCGATAAAGCACTGACGCATTTCTAATGCGTCGAATAAGGGACTCTCAAGTGCGTCGACTTTCACTTCGTACAGCTCCTTTTTAAACCAGAACAACAAACAATGGTCCAGTGGTGTGAGGTCTGGAGATTGGAGGCCAACTCATAGGACCACCGCGATCAAACTACTTTTTTTATAAAAAGCGGTAAAATATTTAAAATATTTTGATTACGCTATATCTCGAAAACAAATGAGGATCGTTTAAGAACATACTTATGAGTATTTTGAATTATTTTCACGTGTAAAATACGTTTGGCCCGTTCCTCTCGATTTACCCTGTATATATAAGCTATACACAGACTACTTACTCATAAGTCTTAATTCTAAAGTATAAGTACCTTACACGTGAATGTAAAAAATTCTAAATTACAATTTTCTTATTCTGAATTTCAAATCACCAAATCTCAAATCCAATTTGTATAAATTACTGATGTCGCCACGGGGGTTGGGGGAGGCTGTGCATAAGGAATTTTATAAGGAATCAACACAAGGACAACACATATATAAATTATTGATAGGCAGCAATATTCCTTTATATAATATGTTTTCAATTGATACAGTTAGTGATTCTTTGCTTAAAGATACTTCATATAATGAAATAATTGAACTCTCAGCAGGATAATTGCAAAAGGGTTTGATAACATTCAAGGATATTCCCTGGAGATATATAATTTCGTCTTCCACATATATTAGTCGAATCGAAATAATTCTGTTTTGTGTCAAAAAAACACAATTATCTCCAGATGAAATGGAAATTTTAAACCCCTTATAAAACAAACTTTTGAAGTTCGCTCTATGCCTTCGTTTCTAATTGGTTTTTCAACGCAATGAACTGTTGCTCCCTTGAAAGGAGAACTATATTCTCTACCTTCTGAAATTCGGTTAACTATTTGCTGCAAGCATTGATTCGATTTTCTCAAGGATCTTTTGAGAAAACCCAAATATATAATATACAGGGTGAGTCTTTGACTGTACATATATTTAACCGTATATTCTTGGGGTCGAAAGAAACACTTTTTTCCTCTACCATTTTTTCCGATTCGGCCTAAATAAGAGATATAGCCCTTTTTTGTTTTCAGAATGAGCTATGCCGCCACTGGTAAATAACCACTGAATTTTGCAAGTACGTGATATAGCATTCAAACCTTTGAAATAAGCTATTGTATCAAAGAAACGAGTACATATACCATTCGAAATTTTCAAATAAGCTGCTGTATAATGAAAGAAATATGAACTTACTTTTTTAATACCAGTTGTATATTTTCTAATGCAATGATTGATTCATCCAAAATTTTGCTAGTGATGAAAAGCAGAATAATCTCTTCTTGATGTATACTTCATTTTTGATTATATCGCATTAACTTTTAAACCACCTATTTTAGCTATAGCATTCATTTCCAATATCTCTTGAAATCTTCCGAAATCAAAACAACTCAACCATAACACGCATGGCATTTCACGTTCATAAACACCACTTGGGCGATTGAATTTCAAGGGGTGTCCGCATGTAAAGTCACAGACACGACCTAGATTGTTTGACATCGGTGTTCTGTGGTCAGTTTGTTTTCAAAATCATACGACTTCATGAATAATAACTTATTAAGGTCATTTTAATAGTAATAAATATGATGAATAAATGAGAATGAATGTATTCTAACGTAATGTGAATTTGGATCAACGTATGTCAAAGCTCAACGAAACAAAATTGCAATAGGTACTTCGAAAGTGGGTGTGGAAATTTGCTTGAATAGATAAGGATTTACACTGAAGAAGTATAGAGGTGAGCTTATTCATTGTAACCCCAATTTTAAAGAAAATCCGCCAGTTCTCTTACCATTCATCATTACAGATAACAATTCTCGAATTATTCTTGAAATTTGTCAAAGTGACCACAGGAAAAATTGAATTCTGTGAATATTCCGACAGAGTTGCATTCAGCCAAGTACCCAATTTTTCGAATTTTTAAGATTTTTCTTTTTTCAACATCGAATTACTCGGAATTTTGTAGTCGGGAAAGGTTAATCATATTCATGAAAAACTATGTTTCAAAAATCATTTCATTTGAAGGAATCGTTTGCGAGATATTACTGAAAATTTATGCTTTTCATGGATTTTCAATAGCCTGTATCTTTTTAACCAGGCCGAATCGGAAAAATGGTAGAGGAAAAAGTGTTTCTTTTGACCTCAGGAATCTACGGTTAAAATATATGTACAAGTCAAAGACTCACCCTGTATAATAATATGAATATCACATTAAACAAGAAAATAAAAATATTAATCATGCAAATGTTGATAAACCAATAAATTTTTATCTTCACAGCACAAAAAAAATTGTTTTCACTCAACAAATATTTCTTCAGGAACATAATTATTAATCACAGATTAAATTTTCAATCTCTCTCGAATCATTAAATTTTTTTCTTTTCTTTTTTCCCTTGCTTCAAGCTCCTCTTCTTTTTTTTGAAGTATTTGATCTTAATATCTAAAAGTTCTTCATGTTTTTTTTTTTTTCAAAATCTCTTCTGTTATCCTCCTTCTTTTAGTTTTTTTAACACATTCAATATCCTGTGAAAGTGTTTCTACACTTAATATGTCATTACTGTCATCATCCCTTTGAGATTGAACAGTTTCGCTTAGGGATGAACAATATCAATCTCATCAGACTGTCTGCTATCTGATACAGCAATTGATGATATACTGCTGAATGTATGAGTATAGTCCGTTCACGAAGGGTTGAGCACATAGTAGGCGTTTCTTTATTTATTTGAAGTTGGCAGTATTTACTGTCATAAAGTAAGTAAAGTCAACGTTGCCGAATGTACCCGGCCTCGTCCGACGAGCTTGCTAGTTATCAGAGAACTCTATGCAATATTGACAACCTTGCGTATCAGTCTGACAAGAAAATAAAGAACATAACCTAAAATTTTAATATACACAGTGAAATATGCCAAATTTCCATGACCAACCGACGGCTCAACCTTTCGTGAACGGAGTATACATGCAGTTGATGGCTTATCCCTCATTATTTCATCTATCCTTTCAAAAAATTTGAACTTACTACCACCCCTACCAGTACTATTCTTCATATCTTTAATATTCTTATAAGTCCTAACCAAATTTATCCACTTTACTTCACACTGTGAAGCAGTTTTTCGAAATTTATTGCTTAGGAGTTCATCGGAAATGTTTTGCCACACAAACTTTCGTTTCTTGACAAAATTAAAGTTTTCTTTGTGACTCTCATAAGCTGTTATCAATGCTATAGTTTCATTGTAGGACCAAGATGAAGAAATATTTTCATATTCTTCCCCTGCAACGACACTACATGGGACTGTATCCTCCTGTTTTTTCTCAAGAGTACAATTATTATTCATTAAAATAAACTTCTCATTTTTTGCGTTGTCAAATACTTCATGGGCAAATGTAATATCTGAAAATTATGAATGAAAATTTCTACGTATTTTCTAAGGAATTATTGAAAAATACCTTCAAAACGATTGCCATCATTTTCATTCATTTGTACTGTGTACAACTGAACTGGTAATAAACTCTGGTTTGTCATCTTCAGTTACAATTTATGTTTTCGACTGGATATTAATTCATCTATCTCTGTAAATGTCAGTGTGTATAAAATTCTTATAGACTTATATGTCTATGAAAATTCTGCAACTTCTAACTTCAAATTTTGAGGTTAACTTTCCAATATGGATTCAAATATAATATAATAGACGGAAAGCTGGCTACGTATTTCGTTAACTGGCTCCGTCACCAAAAATTTTTCCTGGAAAAGGTTTGTTTGCTGCCGTCAAAGCGAAAGCCCGATCGTCAGAAGGCAGAAGCTATGTGCGTGGGCGGGAGTTCGAACATGTAAATTTTCCGAATAAAAAAACTTTTAATCGGCACGGCTGAAATTTTGCATAGATATCGAATAACACAAGAAGAAGCAGAAAAAAAATTGTCAGAAGTGTAAGTGGAAGCTAAAGGGTTGTTAGAAGCTGTCAAAGTGGTGAAAAATTTCGGAAAATTTAACTCTCAAGGGGCACTTCTGACAATTTGCATTGGTATTGTTTATGTATAGAATAAACTATATGCAAAGTGTCAGAAGGCAAAGTTGAAGCGGTCATGAGGTATTCGGGTGCAAAATGCGAGAGCGTCCGAGTCGTTATTCAAAATGATGTCTTTCACTGATGGTGGCAATTGTGGGCCTTCAAACCATAAAAAGTCATATTTGCTTCCATCACTTAATATCCATCCTGATGTTTCGGGCTCAAATTTGATTGGATCCGATAATCCATAATGCGCAATATAGAGTGCTCTTCTCATTTGTTGTAGGAGCTCGGTGTAGCAAGGTGGCAAGCAGGAAGCGTCAAAGTTTTTAATTTTTTTTTAAAAAAAGCTTCGTTGGTATTTTTAATTTCATAATTGCGGAGGAACATTCGAAATCTAACATTATCGATTTTTTTACATCACTCATACCCGTACATGCTACAAACGAATGCTTCTATTTTGTCAAAAGTATCGGCGGTATCGATTGATATGTCTCCTAAAGTAACGAATGCCTTCTGAAACTCTTAATTTTTTGAAAGTAATTTAAATGGACGCTGTTTACCTTTCCTGAAAAATGCAGGATTGTAATCGCAACCTGTAAACGCATGAAATCCGGGCAATGCTTTGCACAGATCTAATCTCAAAAGTTCATGAAGAGCATTTACATTTATAATATGCCGACTATTGGAGACTCCGCATTCAATATGAATTTTCGCTGTTATTTTGTGCAAATTACCTAGCATAATTACTATAATATCTGTATCAGAGCACTTGACTAGAACATTACATCCTTCATTTATATTAGACGCATGATAAACAATTTTAGTGTCAGCATCTTCGTGCGAAGGACAAACAAAATCAGTTTACTTGATTTGGTAAAAAACGATAAAAACCTAAAAGATTCGAAAAAAACACGCGACACTCATTGATTTTTTTGGTCGAATCTTGTAACACTAAATTCAATTTATGCGCATAACAATGCGTGAATAGTGCTTGAGGAGCAATTGACAACATCCGTTGTCTCGTCTATTTCCCAAGAAAATCACGCAGAATTATTTATTTCCTCACTAATTTTCTCCCTCGAAATTTTGGTTATTGAATCTATTAAATCATTTTGTATGGTTTTTGACAAACCACAAAACACGGAAGACACGGAAGGGTCAAAACATTTTTTGAAATCTTGATCTAACGTGGCGGCGAATGCAGCGAGCTATTTAAAATTCCCTCGATTGTCGGAATCGTCGTTTCCCCGAAAGGCCAGCTCTTGTGTTGATAAAAAAATAATCATGTTCAATAAATGCTTCATCATTTTACGATTTTCTGTAACCTTATCGTTGAAGCTTTTTAAGAATTCGCGATGAGCACTGTCTAAACTATTGATTATATTTTGTTTGCCGAACAATTTGAATTTTAGTGAAGAATGGATATGCTCTTTGGCGACTTCGTGTTCACCCGACGCGCGATGAATTTCTTTCAAATTATCGTACCCAGCCGAACAAAAAGGGCTTTTTTGATCCGAAAATAGCAGGCAGTTCCAACAATAAAGTTTATTTTAAGTTTCACTACCGGTTAACCAATTGAATTTTTATAAATTGTTTTTGAAAAGGTCCGATTATGACCCATTGTGCGCTGAATCAGATTCGACATAGACGGTCTAGGAACAGGTAATTCTTTTACGAATTTTTGTCGTCGTAAGAAAGCTTGGAAAATTTGTTCTCTAACAAAAAACTAACCAAGTCGCAGGTACTTGATACTACCTCTATTACATTTGCCATTATTATACCTCTATAACGATAACTAACATTCAGTGTTGCCACCGACTGAAAGAGAAATTATCGGTCAGTGTTGCCAAAATTATCGGATTTTCCTCAAAATTATGTTACAATATATATATGTTTCCGAGACTATGTTATGAACATGAGTGATTATGACTCGCTCGCTCTGAAAGTATTGCAATCTATGTTCTATCCATTCTCTTCCACAGTACAATTGTAGAGGATGCCATTGCTCTAGTATTCTTTCCACTACCATAAGTTAAGAAAGCCATCTGGTTTGTGATGGCCTTAAAATTTTGTGAGGCTCCACACTACAAAATTTTTGAAACTCTGTAAACTGTGCTTGTCTTTTCGAGCTGTTCTTAAAATAACTAAAAATTTCTGGCCAGATCTTCACAATGACGTGGAAGAACTTTGCAAGCTTCACTTGCACATAAGTGTAGAGAATGGCATATACATTTCTGTACTATAATTCCAGGGAAATTTGATTTCAATCTACTTACCACCGAGTTGTGGATACCAAACATAGTATTGCAACCGTCAGAACCAAAACCAACAATATTTTTCAAAGGTATATTAGCAGAACTAAACAAATCCATAATTTTGTTATAGATAACTTCAGCTGTTGCACCCCTATTTGCTTCATTTGCATCCTTGAAAAATTTTGTTGTGACTTCATTCGAATTTTGCTGAAGTACCTTACACAAACGCATAAATTTTTCACCACACCTATGTCTGTCGATTCATCCACCAATATGCTGAACTTTTGCGTTTTCAGTTCTTCGACTAATTCCTCAAAATGCGATCTGGCCAAAACATGTTTGATAACTCCTGTCACTTTCGTTTTTCCCATTTTCATACCTTCGATAATCTTCGAATCAGGTGCCGTATTCTCGAGAAGTGATATTCGCAAACGTATACGAACTTCATTGCGCGAGTCCCTGTTTTACCTGCAAAAATGCACACCGCGCAATGAAGTTCGTATACGTTTTGGACTATCACTTGTCGAGAATACGGCACCAGGAGCTGCATGTTTTACGAGACGAATTAAATGGTCACAAAGTCTCATGGGTAATTGTGTTCTCTTATGAAGGCAGCAAATAACAGTTCTGCCCTTCTCGATCCATTCTGAGATTCATTTTTTTAAAAGCAGTATCAATCTGGTTGATTGCTAGCGATCTTTGTAACATTTTTCAGAATCTTAGCTCCTTTGCTATGATTTTTTAAAACAGTAATGTCTGCTTTGAAGTCTGTTATACACGCAATACACTTCGCCCTAGTAGGGTTTTCTGAAAAAAAAAACAAACATTCAATTTATGAAAGTAACTTTAAAATAATATTTTACCTTCCATAGGTTTTGTTGATTCGGTAGCACTTTTGAATGTGTATTTTGGTATTTTGAATAGAAGCACACTTATTTTAACCCCTTTATTATACGTAATGTACACATGAATTTTCCAACCGTGAATGACCTCCGTCGTTCCTATTCTAGGTTATATCACAGAACATATAATATCAGTTGTCATTATCACAATCATAGAATATAATATTCTTTTTCTAGGTTACAATATCACAAACATAACAGTTTCTCCCCTCACTAAATCTATACAATTTCTAGGCTGTACAATTCATATAAAATTTTAATATAATACAATAATCTCCAAAATTATGTTGTTAATTTATAATACAATAAATTTCAATGTGATACATAATCTCCATATCTATCTGGTTTACGAATTTCTCTTTTTGATCTTCTCAATTGAATAGAATTTTCAGGTAAATCAGAGTTATAAGTATCAGATTGGGATTGAATATCGTTTGAATCAGGCTGAATAGATCTTTCAGAAGTATGAGTTTCACTTTCATATGGTGTGACCTCACAAAACGAAATTGTACCCCGGCTGCCAAGCTAGGGTACCCACGGCTCGCTACAGTGGAGACGGGGGGTTCTGGTTGATAGAAATTATCAAATGAGATACAGAAAAGAGTTAATGGGCGCCAGGTGAATTTCTTCCCTCTGTAAATACCCTGCGGGAGGATGTAAACTCAAAAATTCACCAAATGAGTTGTACTAACAACGGTTTATTTAGGCAGCACAAGATACATTCAACCGTGTACTAACAAACGGTTTATTTAGGCAGCACAAGATACATTCAACCGTGTACTAACAAACGGTGTATTTAGGCAGCACAAGATACATTCAACCGTGGTTGAGAACTACGGTCGCAATTGAACGCAACGATTTAAAGAAAAATATATTGTCAACGCTAAAGGAAGTCTACTCAAATTCCCCGGAAAGCGTCGCTTGAGCTCAGGCGCAGCGCATGTAAATATATTCAAATAGGCACGGTATACTTATAGAAAATAAGTTCAATTCAACTTAACATAAGATAGAAAACCCGAAAAAAATGTCATACAATTTCATACGATATGCACATGAATATATGTAACCATGATAAGAAATGAGATAATATATAATCAATTTTAATAGAACCAATTTATTGGAAAACTTGCGTGGTCCCAAAGTGGTCTCGACTCTCCTGTAGGTGGGCCTCCACAATTTCGAGGTTCCAAGGGCCTCCTCCAGTTTCAAGAGTTCAAAGGCCTCTACCAGCTCCCAGGGTTTAAGGGTCTCTACAAGTTCCTAGGGTTCAAGGATTTCTATAAGTTTCTAGGATTAAAAGGCCTCCTCTCCAAGGTCCCTATCGATAACAAGTGAGAATCAGGTTTTCAATCTCCCACACATAAGAAAGAATTTAACGAATGGCACAACAGAAAATAAGACGAGATGACTTCATACATACCCAGTTTTCGGGGATTTCCTACAACCAATGAACAATGCAGTGTACCCAGCAGTACTGGTTCAACGAGGACTCGAAATTCCACAGTGGTAGATCGTATTGTAGTCAGATCAGGATACTCTCAAAATAATCCTCCCTTTGGGAGAGACACCAGTAATACTGGATCGGCAGAAAGTCAACTATCCAACTTTGATTATAATTTCCACAATGGTATATGGTATTTCACAATCCTCACGTGCAACCCAAATGGAACCTTCCAAATTAATCCTCCTTTTGGAGAAGTATCGGCAAACCAAAAACAACAGCGGTAAACTGGCTCTTCAGAACTTAATTCACTAGATTCCAACACAAATCCCACTAATGGACCAATTTACTTTCGAATATTCCAGAAAATTTCGCTTCACACCAGGAATCACAAAATGGCTGTACTTGACAGATCCCAGCTGTTATCCTATCATTTCCGAACTCTATGGGCGCGCAGAGAATCAGATCTAACCCTCGACTAATGTTTCACATACATTGACACCGGTAGTTCGTGTGCACGGAAGATCAAATTCGCCCTCAATCAAAACAAAAACATAACCTACAAACTTAGGTTGTCAGAAATCATCAATTGAATCAATTTTTAATACGTTACAACAACTCTCCCTTACGTGAACACGAAAAAAAAAAAACAGAAAAAAAAAAAAAAAAAAACATCAGGTACTGAAGGTACTCAGGCATCACATAACATATCCGAGTAAAAAAAATACCGCGAGAAACTGCGAAAGTAAAAGATACCTGGTCACTGAAGGTGGCCAGATACCAACCTAACCTATTTAATCGAAAGTGAAAGATACCTCGCTGCTGAAGTTTGCGCCGTAGACCCCAAGAGAAACTGCGAAAGTAAAAGATACCTGGTCACTGAAGGTGGCCAGATACCAACCTAACCTATTTAATCGAAAGTGAAAGATACCCAGCTGCTGAAGGCAATTGGGTACCGACTTGTCCAGCGCTAAGAACTAAAAAAAAAAATTAATTGGCCGAATTTTTTTTATCTTTATTTTTTTTTTAAGAAAACTAAAAAGAGAAACTCCATCAAAATCCGAAGATTTTGATGAAGGCGCCGAACAAGAAGGCTTTTTTTATCCAAGGTCGCGATCCTCAACGACCCCCATCACATCTTAGAGTGGTGATGTCCGAGCCGGGAAGTCATAGTCAGGAAGGAACAAAAATCCAAAATCGGGAACGTCACAATCGGTAAGACTCGGTGGTCCCCGTGGGTAGCAAGCGACGGCTCACTACACGACCACCGAGGTCGCATGCTCGTCGGGAGCTTTCAGGCAATAGGCAATAAACGTCAAAATCGGAAAAGAAAAAAAAAACAAAATCGAAAAATCGGAAGCAAACTCCATCCCAATCAGGAAAACGCCACTAATCCGCATAAGCGCAAGGCAAAATCAACTTCACAAAAATCACGGTAGAGTGTCACATTCAAGAAAAAAAAAACCACGTCAAAATCGAAATGTCACACTTAAAGTTATTAATGTCCCCATCTACACAGTCTATACCAAGGAAGACTTACAGCAATGTTACTGTCGTGGCTCTGAAAATACCGAAGATGTTGATTGTATCTCAGCCACTGAATGGGGGTAGTGACCACCCTAGTCTATTTATGCATTTAGCAAGGGACAGCCATCCTCTGCCCCACCACAGAATAGTAATACTAGTCGGAAGGGTGTTCAGAAATCTGTTGATCCGGTGGATGACTTTTCAAGTCCTTTACGTGCCAGACACCCTTGTATTTACCATCCTCACCCTGTAATTCATACGTCCAAGGGGAGACTCGCTTTGAAATTAAGAAGGGACCAACATATTTCGGTGCCAGCTTAGCTGTAAAATATTTAGACGCGTCAGACAGTACCTGATTCCTCCTCCACACCAACTGATTGACAGTGTACTGGACGTCCCTCCTTCGAAAGTCATAGGTACGACTATTAGCCTCGTACGCTCTGGCCAACTTTGCCTTAACATCAGCATACATTCTTACGAAAGCCTGTTCGCGTTCCCTAGTCAAGGCCGATCTGTCAAAACGAATCTGTTCAGGGCAGGTGTTCTCCCCCTTGATTGAAACTTCCCTTCCGAAGACAACAAGATTCGGTGAATAGCCGGTTACCTCATGTTTTGAGGAACGAATAGCCAACCCAACCTGACTTAAGTTTTTATCCCAACCTCTCTGATCGTCGGAGAGATATGATCTCAACATAGTTTTGATGATCCTGTTAATCCTTTCGACTGTGTTAAGGCTAACCCAGAGGATGATATAAGGCAGTATACTGAACGCGGACATTGTAAGATTCCAAGAATTTAACAAACTCTCTAGATCTGAACTGGACGCCATTATCCACAATAAGGGAATTCGGGCAACCAAAAATAGGGAAGACATGCGTACCCAATATCCCTACAATAGCTGACGTGGTAGCCGAGCGCAGGGGAAACAGTAGGGGAAACTTGCTGAAACAATCAGCGACAACGAAAATATATTGATTACCTGAGCGAGTTCGGGGTAAAGGCCCAACCAGATCAGCGGACCTAAGTTCAAATGGTCGAGAAATAGAAACCTGCTTAGAGAGCATAAGACCAGGAGGCTTTCTCTGTTCAGGCTTGATAGCATGACGGGTGGTACAACGACGGATAAGCGAGGCTACGTCGGATCTCATCTTGGGCCAATAATAACGTTGGGCTAATTTATTATAGGTCTTAAATACACCAACATGGAGAAGGGTTTCATGAACGCTCCTAATCAAGGCCCTCCGTTGAGGTCGGGGAACAACTTCTCTCCAGTAGTCGGAAGGAGATGCCAATTCGGGGATACGGGGGGTTACGTTCTTGAAAAGTTTTCCCTGAACGATCTGCCATGAAGAAAAACGGTGCGGAGCCTCAGTTACTCCATCCAGAAGCCTACCATACCACGGATCCGAGGTAAAGCCCTCAGACGTGTCGACAGTATCGAGGACGGGTATCGACCTAGATAAAGTGTCAGGAACAATATTGTCCTTACCTTTGCGATGAATGATAGTGTAATCATACTGTTGAAGTCTAATAGCCCATCGGGCTAATCGCCCAGAAGGGGATGTCAATCGGTCCAGCCAGAGTAAACTGGCATGATCGGTGACAACCGAAAAATGGGTACCCTCAATATACGGCCGCAGCTTCTCAATCGCCCATAGCACGGCAAGGCATTCCCGCTCCGTAGTGGTATAATTTCGCTCTAGACGGGTCAAAGACCTGGAAAGATAGCATATCGCCTTTTCCCCATCCTCTTGCCCTTGAGTCAGGACAGCCCCATTCCATTCCATACCCTGAGGCATCACACTGTATGGTGAATGGTCTCGAAAAATCGGGACAGGATAAAACAGGGGCACTAATCAACCGTTCCTTCAATTCAATTAAGGCCTCATCACATTGGGGGCTCCATTGGAATGACCGGTTCTTCTTGAGCAGCTCCGTTAACCTTCCAGCACTGGCGCGTTCCGGTGGAACGTGACCACTGGCGCTGTGTCTCTGAGACACTCATGAGTTTTCACTGATTTTCGTTAGTTATACAGACTATGAAAATAATTTATTTTGAATAGTTAGTATACAATTGCTATAATGAACAATATTTCGGAAATATTTCATGAAATTCATTGTAAACATCACCAGTATTGCAGTTAATACTTTGTATAAATTGAAATTCAGATATTTGGGCATGATAATGTTTATTTGATAAAAAAAAACAGAAGCGGTAAATGATGTAGGTTTTTATAGTAAATAGTCTCACAAACAATCATTGCATAAGAATTTTGCATGTTCTAAACAAACAAATTTTTTGCATTTGTTGCAGAAATATCTGCTTTTTCTGCTAACACTGCAAAAGTAGCATCGTTTCCTTATCCCAGATGGTGGTGTTATATTTTCAGATCCAGAGGTACTCATTCCAGCAACTTCTTCTCTTCGTTGACGTACTTCCCTAGGAACGTTCTTGAGTTCTGCTCGACGTTTCAGATGGTCTTCAGTTAGCTCTAGAGCTAATTGCTTGAGAAATTTTCGCCTCACGGGTATGTCGGTGTTAGCATTATTCGCTGCACAAATTATTTGGGCATTAATACCAGCTACATTTAGCATAGAGAAAAAAATTACCATAGGCCATCTGCGAGTGTTTCGGGCTACATTATATGTAGCACAAAGTTTGTCGACCGTGTCAACTCCTCCTTTAGTTTCGTGGTAAAAGGTAATTATGTCTGGTTTTTGGTCCTCTCCAGTTGACAAATCTATAGCATCGTCATGATGCATACTTGATGCTAAAATGACATTTTTACTTTTTTTTGGCACGTATGATACAATTGTCACCTTATTTTGAAAACCAAAGATACTTGATTTGACCAGACGTTGCTTGGTGTTCACAATTCGGTCGGTAGTTCTCGCTTATTTTTTCTTACCGTGCCCACTAGTGTCAAATTGTGCTCTTTTTCTAATTTGTCAATTAACGGGAATGAAGTGAACCAATTGTCGCATGTAATGTTACGTCCTGTTTTCGAAATTGGAGAAATCAATCGTTCGACCACACTTGCATCGTTTGTCACTCGGTAGGGCCCTTCTGGTTGCAAACCAACATATACTTCCAAATTCTGTGTGTAGTATGTCTAAGCGTCTACAAGAGCGAATATTTTTAATCCATATTTATTGGGTTTATTTGGAATATATTGTTTGAAGGCGCACCTTCCGCGAAAGGCTTCCAATTTCTCATCGACCGTTGTGTATTCACTTACTGTGTAACTATTTTTTGCAGTTTTCAACGAAAATGGTGAATAATTCCCTGATCGGAGCTAATTTATCAACAGCCCTTCGTTCATCTCTCGTTTCATAATTATCAAATCTTATGTGTCTTAGGAGTAATAAAAATCTCTCTTTAGACATAGTGAGCCAAAATCTTTCAACACCAGTACCATTTCTGTCCCATAGCTCTTCAACGCTGAGCCGACTACTTTTCAGACAACCTGCCAAATAAAATAAGCCCAACAATGCCTTAACTTCTACAATGTCGGTTGGTCGCAATGCCCTTTCTCTTCTATAATTTGGAGCACATTTGTGTATCATTCGGTTCGTATTTTCCACTATAGAATTCAGCATACTTTCATTGAAAAAGATATTCCAACATTGCAGAGGAGTTTTAGCGAATTTGGCGGATTGTTTCACTCCAGGAAGGCGAATGACAATGTTGGAGCGTCGCGTTCGAACATTTTTGTTGAAACTATGCTTTTCCATTCTGTAACGCCATCCTTCCCTGTAAATGAAGCCAGCTTGGGAACCTTCGTTGGAGGTTCAGATTCTTCCTCGTCAGATGATTTACCTTCTTGTTCAGTGTCTGTATCCAGAACTTGACTTTCGGTGTAATTTTCCTCATCTTCTGACTCGGTGTCAATAGGCTCCTCCTCATTTTCGATTTCCTCCCACAAACATTGCAATCTTGCTTGTTGTTCCTCGTAATAGGGCATTATCTAGAAGTAAGAACAACCGTCATTCTCTAATTCACCAACAAAGAATTCGTCACTGCACAATTTGTGGCAAATCACAACGCTGAGAAATGAAGATAATAGGTACTGTAATACTCACCATCAATCAAACCAGCCTTATAATATTCAATGATGATAGTTCAACTTCAATAACACGATCACTGGCGCGGTGTCTCACAGACCTTTTCACTAGTTATACACGAACAGTTACACAAATGTATAATTCCGCTTCAACACATAAACCACATCTGATTCTAGGAAGGTACACACAGAAACAGCTCTCGACTACCTGCGTATTCGGAGAAATCGGTAAAGATCGGCTGCCGTGTCTGTGAGACCCAGCGCCAGTGCTGGAAGGTTAAGGGAGCAGTCAGGCTCGCAAAGTTTGGTACGAACCTTCGATACCAGGAGGCCAATCCCATATACGCCGAACCTCCGAGACACAAGTGGGCACCGGTATGTCCAAAATAGCTTGAACTTTCGCCGGATCCATTCTCAACCCCTTTGAATTCACCACATAACCCAAATACAAAAGCTCAGGTCTACAAAAATGGCACTTCTTCTTAGAGACCGTTAAATTAGCTGCTCTGAGACGCTTAAAGACTTCCCTCAAAACCTCTACATGCTTCTCAAAAGTATCAGTAATAATAGTCGTGCTAACTCTCTCATCTTTCTGGAAGCAACCAGAATGAAATGTTTTTTCCTGTGAATTTTCAGGTACCTGGCAGCAAAAGCACATATAAGTGCATCTTTTTTGCTGTGAGGGATATCTCATCAGCCCGCATACGTGGAAAAACTTCTTTCCTCAGTTACGTGTCCACTTTGACGTGTCTTAGTAAATTGTTTTGAGCAATTGATTGACAATTTTTTTTGAGATTTTCCTCTGGTAGGGTTATACGAACATTTTGTCTTATGCCGCCATAAGTTTCGGGATGAGTAGAAACCTAGGCAATATTCACATGGTAAATACCTGGTGTTTATTTCTCCTCTTCTTGTGGGTTTAGGGGTTTGTGTACTTATTAAGTAATTACCCTTTTTCCTCATATCAAATAGTTTTTCCTTCCTCTCCTTGCTCCTTGGTGGAAGAGCCAAAAGTGCCTGCACTTCCAATTCACTCTTGTGATTCCTCACCAGATGACGAGGAAAATTTTGAACGCTTGAGTCACAAAAAAAAAACAACACACTTTTTTTTAGAATCAACAGCGATATTCGAACTTGAAGTTGCCGTTTCTGATGTTTCTCTACCATGTGTTTGGTTTTCTTCATTACTTCTGCTGGGTGGAAATATTTCAATTTTATGTACGATCACGTTATTATGTGACCATGTTTCTGTTTCTTGGCCTTCGGAGGTGATTTCATTTGGTTCTTCATCGTGAGATTCTTCAGAAGATGGAGGTGTACAAAAGAGCAGAGGAGATCCACTGGAGATTTCCTGTGAAAATTCTTGTTGAAATTTATATATTATGAAAAGGCAAATTCTGCACTTTACTGAGGAAGTATCACTTTTAGGAGGATTATACGTAACGTCCTTATCTTCATCATCGAATGTGCTCTCGACGCTTGAAAACTGAAACAGAAAAGCATCAATATTACACTTCATTTCAGTTCCCAGTATAATCATTATATGGAAAGAGTAAACCATTTAGGAATTGGTTATTGTATTATACACAGCGCAAAAAAATTAACGCACATTATGGAAATCTCGAATGTATTCAAAAACTGAAGGTGTTCTCAACGATAATTATTTTTATCAGAATTATGCATGCATATGTTATCCACTTTCAACGTTTTTCTTCAATACAGATGTTTTTTCCCAGCAGGAATAAAAAAAGATGAGATTATCAGATTTTGAATGTATTGGGTCCATTATGAAATCAGTGTTTTCGATCAATTCTAGTGATCAATAGTTTTTTTTTCGTTTGATTTACTACACTTGATCGCTATGCAACGCTATGTAACAATTGCCATTCAAGAACGTTACTTTAGAGTTTCTTCGTTGAGACAACGGTTTGCAACCGCTCGCCTCCTTCAAAATCAGCTTGAGCAAACTCATGGGGTGCAAATTAGCACTCAGACAAAAACAAATTTTGCCTGGACGGCAAAAAGTCCAGCTCTTACCCCAGCCCATCGAAGGGGGCGTTTGGATTTTGCGAGAGAGCATATCCATTGGGAAGAGGCTGATTGGGAAAGAGTTCTCTTCACAGATGAGTCTAGATTCTGCCTCGACCATTATGATTGACATTCCCTTGTATTCAGACGTCCACACGAAAGATATGCTCAGTGCAATTTCCTGAATACTACTGGTTTCGGGACAGGATCGATTATGTTATGGGGTGGAATATTTTTGACTGCTCGCACAAACCTAATGGTCGTTGATAATGGAGCTATGAATACTGGGCTACGTTCAGAATCAACGCCCGGTGAAGGAAGTGCGTCGGACGTAGAGCGCACGGGTTTTGAGATTTCGTCGAATGTTTCAGAACGACGTCGGATAAAATCTTTCCTCTCTTTCTAACTGACAATTTGAGGTTAAATCAAAGTTGAATACATGTTGAATCATAAACAGACAATCAAATATATGCAATATGAATCGAAACTCCTTTAGTGGCTTTAAATTTATATAAAAAATTCATATATGAAATCTTGAAAATTATATCAGGACGGTGGTCGACGTGAGCGTTTGGGAGAACTGTCATCCGTTCCTCTTTAGAAGTTAACAAAATCAAAACATTTCCGACATTCAGCAGTTTGCAACATGCAAACATGTGAAATAATTCAGTAATGGCTTATTCTTGTACATAATTTTTGCATGTTGAATGAGGAATAGGATGATGAAAATCGTAAAGAGGTTGAAAATGTAGAAATAGATCGAAGTTATCTAAGTTCTACGGATAAACTTTCAATAGATGTTACGCGGATATAGAGTTCATTTTATTGATAATTTTAGGTTTTATTGGTTTATTCTATTACAATTTCATACTGAGGGACAATGAATAATATCTATAATTTGAAACTAAATATAATGGTACGATCAGGTATAGAAGTAAATAAGTTCAAATTCAAATTTCCCTCACTGTCTCGTAGTCTGCTTCACTGTGGTTCCATCTAAGAATCGAATCAATTTATACATAATTATAATCTTTCATTTAAATAACAATGAATAGGTAATAAAAATCAGCTGATATTGGTTTCCTTACATTGACTATTTCGAAGGCATAATTTATTGCCTTCAAAAATAATGATTCTTCCCAAATCATCTTTCCTAATTTGATGAGTATAATTCGTAATAAAACTCATAATGAATAAGTATAACAAAACACAAAACGAAGTAACGACGAACAAAGGACGCGGACGCATTCAACATTCAGAAAAACATGTTCGAATAAACTGTAAAAAACAAAACATTGCGCCCAGAGACAGAGTCTGACTGCGCATGACGAGTAATTGTTACCCACCTATTTTCTTGGTTGCGAAGTTGTACATCCCGACAAACGCCGAAGTGATTCAGAACGCGGATAAAATTTACCCGTCGTTGATTACGAACGACCCGGGTGCACACCAGATGACGTCGGGCGTTGATTCTGAACGCAACCCTGATAGGTATATAAGGTGAAAATTTCATTTTTATGGACGATAATGCCAGACCTCATTGTGCGCTCATAGTTCAGGAGTACCTTTAAGAAATGGAAGTCTCTCGAATGGAATGGCCAGCAAGAAGAAGTTCAGATCTCAAGCCGATTGAGCAGGTTTGGGACAACCTCAATAGAAGGCTGAGAAGTTCAGAAAATCATCCAGCTACTCTTAATGACTTAGGAATCCAACTCGGGAAAATCTGGGAAGGATTAGATCAGAACATTTTAAGATCACTCATTTTGAGTATGAACCGTCGTTGTCGAGGTGTAATTAACGCAAGGGTAGAAGTAAGTATAATCAATTATCAGCATTCCAGTATTTTAAAAATTGTTCATTTCTCTTCTTTCACATAAGATTCGGTGTGAAATCCTGAATTTTTCTTCCATTTAATGTGTCTTGCTTCGTTCAAAACTTTCCCGAGAGAACATAAAAACTAAGTTATAAAGTCAGTGTAAAGTTAACTTTCATTAAAATCGAGATTTTCAGTATGTGCTTTAATTTTTTTGCACAGGGTTATATTATTACCAATAAATGTCTTCCAAAAATGGTCATTAAATGGTGAATGAATTAATTGTTCATCATCCTATTTATTGATTTCTAGATGTTAAAGAGTAAATTTTCACCACGTATTCTACGTTAAAAATCATCACATTATTTTAATTATAGAAACATTGTCCAGAAATGCTTCCTCTACGAGATGGAGGGTGTTAAAATAATGAAAGAAAAAAAAGTTTTCATTGATCAATTCACACTGCTGGGAATATTTCTGGGAAACTTGGTACATATATTTCAATCATCAGGGGGTAGTTTTTGGATATAGTTATTTCTTTTAATCATGCCGTTACTGCATCAAGACTGAATATTTCCAGACAAAAACATAATACGCTACTGGTTTCATCAACAATCCGAGTAAGAAAACTGTGGTAAAAACAATAAGCGTTAACAGCCACACTCAAATACGAATGAAGTAGATCTTCGATGATTTGAAGAACACATAATTGTAACTCCTGTATCGCAAAGAGGAAGCTTTTATCGACATTTGTTCATGTGAGGAAATAGGGCGTATTTTTGACGTACAATGTAAGGTTGAAGTTTTTTGGTTAAGATCTGGACCTTGCTGTAACACAGGGTATTTCAGAATTGATGCAAACAATTTCAAAGGGTGATTTTTGTTGAGAAAAAATGTTGGTATGTCATAGAATTTGTTAGACTTCGTTACCTCCAAGTTTCAGCTGTTTATGGTTATGACAATTTTGTTCATTCTCTTTATTCTAATAGACGTCTACTACACTCAAACTTGTGACACCCTGTATGTATGTAGTTGATGACAAAATTACCAGTGAAATCTCATGAGTACAGTAACGAGAGCATGAAAATCGAAAAATTCAATTTATAGCTGGGAAACCAAGAAATGAAAACTTGTTATGGCGTTAAAGCTAAGAAAACTTACCGTATCTGAGTCTGGATTCATTTCTTCTGCCACATTGGTATTGTTTAATGCCTTGTGTGTAATAGAACCCCCAGATGATGATATGGTTTCGTTCTGGACAGCACACGGATCTCTAGTTTGAGGCGTGGGGGGTCTATTGCAAAACCATTGTTTTTTGCGTTTATTTCTTCCATTGGTTGAGCATACCTCATACTAGAAAATATTTTTAATTTCTTGTAATGCTATTTTATCTAATAAGCTACGGATAGTATACTTACATACTGCGGAAGAAATTCAAAAGGTGATCCAGCCATGCTATAAAATAAAATATTTTATGAACAAATTATTTCAAACAGGACATGTGATTTTTATTATGTTATGAAAACTTTCAATTATTCGATCAACACAACGCTGCTTCCCGCCGATGTAGAACATTCGGTATCGATCGCACTAGACTCAGCCGTCCACACGTGGTGACTTTTGAAACTCGATTGAATTAAAACGCATCTGCTCTTTTGGGGAATTCCCTTAATGGCTTAGATGCTCTATTATTTTTGTTTTATTTTTGAAAACTGTTGAATAGATATGAGCACTAGAAGGAAAAGAGAGTTCTTTAAAATTACATACTTCAAATAGAATGGGTAGATATATTGTGAATGAGAATTTACACTACTTCTGATCAACATCGAAATTAATCAAGCGGCGAGCAAATAATTATCCCTTGGTGATTAGAAGTAGGAATGTTAGTTATATTTTTTGTCTGAAAGATATTTTTCTTAAGTAATTGAAATTGCATTGCTGATAACGACATGAAACATGGTGAATACTGATAGGAAAGCCATTGCAAATCAACATTTAATCGAATAGTTGAAAACACAAAGCTTCATGCCGAAAAGCTGATACAGTCGGTACTCACCTTGTATTCCCAATGAACTTGTTCACACTAAAAGGTACTATCCACTACTGAGTTGGTTACTTTAGATTGTACAAAAGTAAAATATTCTAAGGTTAAACTCCGGCAACGTTGTCGGAGGACTTATCCACTGCGAGACGAAAATGAAATTATACGCCGGAGGAACTATCCATCGCATCTTAAAAATTCTGTATACTTCGGAAGACTCAATGACCGTAATCTGAATAAAAAATATACTGTCGGAAGACCCAGAACTGGACTTTGATCGGAAGACCTAATGATAGCAAAATGTATGAAGAAAAATAATTTAGTGCTCAATGTTTTGACGGATTCGTAGTCTATACCCATCGGGTAACCAGTATTCGCAGAGAAATCTGATATACCGATTTGGAAATTCACATCGAACACATACGATATACAATGCATCAGACAGAGAATTTTTCCCTCCAGTTGCACAGATGAATAGGCGAGATAATCAAGTGCGATAACTGAATGAATTCAACTGTCTCACTGCAAAAATCAAGTCTTGTCTCTCTCTTATCGCAGTATGGTAGGGAACCCGCACTGCACGTATAGAATTTTAATTTGTCAGGCTGCCCGTAATACCCGATTCAGTATTTACTGTTGCCTACCATACTAAAGCATTACGCTCCTCTGAACGATAAGAGAGAGACCAGACTAGAATAATGAAGCAAGACAACTGAATTCAGGTGTTACAGCAAGTGATTGTCTAGATTATTTATCTGTGCAACTGGAGGGAAAAATTCTCTGTCTGATGCATTGTATATCGTATATTTCAGATGTGAATTTCCAAACCTGTATATAATTATGTCAAATAGTAGAGATACTACTAATTACTGATATTGCAGATTATTGTACTTTCATGATAACATTCTTATGCACACAATTACATCGAAATCATAAACTACATTCCAAATTGTTGTATCTTCGTGTGTAAACATTCTTATGCAAACCATCATCGACTAGATGGACTCTTGAACATTACCATTCATTATCTTGTATACATTTGATAGATCCGTATTTTTCCCATAATTTAGAAATCATTGTAAATACTTTCATTGTAAATTCTAGAGTCAGTCTTCTTTTTGGTCTCGACTAGAGAATACTCAATTGTAAACTTGTGACAATAATCATTTTAAAGTGAAGTCTGCAAGCATTTACTTAATTTGCGCTGCGAACAGGATTGCGAAGCGGTTAGAAGTTAGTTTTACCGATCTCTTTCAAGAGTTTATTCGCAAAAATCTCCAACCAACTTCGAAGAAATCTCCATTGGGCACCATCGGCTATCGGAAGAAATCTTCAACTACAGTGAAATAGTCCAAGAAGTCTTCAACTGCGGAGGATGCAAATAGCGATTTTCCTGTAAGTTTCCCAAAATTTTTTTTCCTTTTTTATTCTTATAATATACATGCAAAAATATTGTGCGCGATAGATCTCCACTTCGTAGATCACATCAAAATTCTGGTAATTCTTATTCAGATTCTAATTCTATCACAATGACTGAAGTAACGTCTTTAGAAATGAGCATGGCCAGAGACATGATTCCAGAATACTCAGGCGGCTCTAAAAACCTAGCATACTTCATAAGTCAGTCGGAAACTTATCTAACGCTATTCAGAAAGCGAGAAGAATGCGTTTTCAATAAATTATTACTGGAACAAATAAAATCAAAATTTATGTGGTGAAGCAAGAGACGTTCTCATCAATTCGCGTTGCACTAAATGGAGTGAAATAAAAGAAACACTCAGTCAAAGATTCGGAGACCCTAGATCCGAAGAACTTTTATTGCACGATTTAACTACGACTTTTCAACAGTTCAACGAATCGTATGAACAATATCATGAAAAGTTAAAACAAAAAATTACAAGTTCTCATAGAACATGTGAGTGTTCGAGAAATAAACAAAGATATACGAATTTGCAAGAAAAATTCATATGTAATCAAGCGCTATTAAACATTCAAATCAGGGATATTAGAACCATACTGTAGACATTTGATGAACCTTGACGTGCCAACATTAGAACATGCACTTCTCGAATGTAGAAAATATGATAATAATAAAGCCCAAAATAAGTTTTATGAACTTCATGCGAAATCAAAATAAAAATAGTCAGAGAAAACCTTTCCAAAAAACAAGCAGAAGTTCATTACAAATCATAATAATACGAATCGGAATTATTATCCTAGATATTGTAATGTTAATCACACGTACGCCTGTCGGCTGCTCAGTTTGATACGGTGAGGGTGTGGGCACCAAGGATATTACTAACTTGACTTTTGTTGGGCGCCAGGTTTACTCAAGTAAACCAAATTTAAGAGAAAGAAATGAAAGAAAAAGAATTGAAACAAATTTACAGATCTTGCTGAGTGGTTAGGTTATGAAAAAAAATATTAAAATTTTACAAATTTATTAAAACTATAAATAACAAAAACTATTGTTGAAGGCTATGGAAAATTCAAAATTCAGAACATTTACAAAAAAAATAATAGATAGAACCTTTCTCTGATCTTCGATTGTAGTTATTAGGACTCCAGACAGAATTTGGAAAAAATAAACCAGTTTATAAAAAAAGAAATTTTGGTTGTCTCACGTGGTAGGTCCTTCAAACTTTTCGCTTGAAATAACAATCTAACTTTTCGGCAAAATTTGGAAAAGAAGTACCAATCGTCAGTGGTAGATTCGATTTGGTGGATGCTCGCCTGAATGAGAATTTAAGCCTCAACGACAAGTTGTTTTCTAATTGTCCAAAGTGCAGTTGGAATTTTGATCAGGATGCAGTTTCAATACGGCCTGATTAGGAACTTCCCATGTGTTTCTGGAATCTTCTTCAGAAGTCAATGGAATCTCGATCATGCGTGGAGAAAAAAGATCAGGAATTAATTTTGGTACAAATGGTTGAGAGAAATATGTTCTGTTTGAATTTGGAAAAATTGAGAATGAAAATTAACGGTATATAACTTGAAAATTGAATGGAATCATAAACCTTAAAGTAACTTAAAATAGAATGAAATACTTTCCGGAAAGTGAAAAAACTTATGTTATAGAATGACAGATCAGTTATACAAAAAAATGGTACATATGATCCGAAAGATCTATTATAAGAATGAAACTAAATTGTTTCAACGAAAAATTTTCAATATGAAATAGTGAGAAAGAGAATATATACTTCCTGGCGGCTCTCAAACAAAGGAAAAGAAAAAAAGAAACGTGACACACTGACGGTGTGCAACAGAAATGCAAGAAAATATTAAATTTTCCAAAAAGTAATGTAATAATTATCAATAAGAATTACTTATTCAAATTGTTAAAGAAATGTTTAAGAAAGATTGAAAATACTCAACCAGAATAAAGCCACCAAAAAATATTCACACTCACTTTCCACCTGTTTTATCAGCGCAGTCAAAATCAAAAGTAATCTTCTTCGGCTGAAACCGAAAATTCCACATTGAACGACAATCCTCAATCGGCATTCTTCGCCGGAAACTTCAAAATCAATATCGATCGATTCATGACATCGGGGATCAGTGGCGGCGCGTCGACTTGGCAGGGGAAAAACTATTCGCAGTCTATTGAACCGTTACACACTACCCCAACCGGCAGAAAAAAAATTGGAAACTTTAGAAGTTTACAATTTTTTTTATTCATAATATAGGAAAGAAAGAACTAAAGAAGGAAAAGTTCTTCGCAATATAATTCAAAGAGAGACTCAACATTAATTAAGATAATTTAAGAGAGATAAGATATGTATTACTACAATAGATATAGGGTATAAGATAAATGGCATGCAACACAAATCTAAATGATATGGAAAATGCTTGATTCCCAAATATTAAAAATACCTAAGTAATTCAGAATCAACACAACACATCCCTGCTGAACAATATCCTTCATAAAAGTATAAAAATTTTCCATAAAGGAGCTACCAAAAGATAGATTTCTTTCATAAAGTCGCACCATCCAACAGTATCAGACTATGTTTACCTGCGCATTATTATTTCAAAAAGAAAAGAAAAGATATTTATTAGGAGTCCTCCGAATCAGCGCTAAAATATTCCTCCCCAGCCGAATCTGAATCATCATCATATGCTGACTTGAGGTCTTTAATATGCCAACGGCCCAAATCATCACCATCCATGTCCCTGAGCTCGTACACTAGATCTGAAACAACCCTTGTGATAACGCAAGGCAGATATTTAGGAGCTAACTTTGCAGAGTAATTATTAATAGCTGAAGATAGAGTTAACGTTTTTCTTCCAGACTTTATCACCAACGTGAAATACTAATTTTCGTTTCCTTAAATTGTATTGATGGGCATTTCTAAGATAGGCTTCATGTAACTTTTTACGAATATCGACATATAGTTCTGGAAGTTTCTGTACATCATCCATACGTTGAGATCTATCGGAAATTGAAATAACATTAGTTGCATTATCCGAATTTTACCATAAAAATCTCCAGTCACGGGAACATTTCTTGCGAAATTAAGAAAAGCTGGAGAATAACCCGTGACGTCGTGTTTAGCCAACCTGATTGCCTGAGCTACCTTAAATATAGAAGAATCCCAAGTTTTATGATTTTCATGAATATAACACCGAATGGAAGTTACAATCACCTTATTCACTCTTTCAGTAAAATTCACCTGCGGATGATATTTAGCGTTATACCAAATTTTTTGGACACGATAAGTTTCCATCAATTTTTTGAATTCCTTACTTATAAATTGACTTCCATTATCAACAATGAAAATCTGCGGTACGCCATAAATAAGAAAAACATTATTTTCTATAAACTTTAGAATATTTTTAGAGGTAGCTTTAGGCATGGGGTGTACTAATACAAACTTAGTGAACCAATCAACAACGACCAAGACGTATTGATTTCCATTTTTTGATCTTGGATACGGACCTAACAAATCTGCCGAGATACATTGAAATGGAAAATTAATGTTCTTGTAAGAACCCATATGACCAGCCTGAGGTAAATTCGTACTTTTAGAGGCAGCACAAATAGGGCATTTCCTAACATATTTATAGACATCTCTCCTAATTTTTGGCCAGTAATATAATTCGGATATCCGAGCAAGAGTTTTAGATATACCCAAATGAGCTGAAGTTTCTTTGTCATGATAAAATTTGAGAATCTCATGTCGATTTGCAGAAGGCACAACAATTTTCCAATCAGTCAAATTACTGATAATATTATTTCGCGACAGAATGTGCTTATAAAGTAGTCCACCCTCGACACGAAATGACGGATAAACTTCCGGATTTTTCTGAACTTTCTCAATCATCGACGAATACCACTTATCAGGTTGAAAATGAGAAATATCAATTACAGAGATATCAGCTACTGACGGGATAACGCATCAGCCACTACGTTTAAAGAACCTTTGCGATGTTTAATGGTGAAATCAAACTGGGAAAGTTTTACTGCCCATCTAGTCAAACGTCCTGAAGGGTTCGAAAGATTATGGAGATAAATAAGGGAGGCATGGTCAGTTTCAATGGTGAATTTAGTACCTTCGACATAGCTTCGAAATTTTTCTATTCCGAAGATAACAGCTAAAAGCTCTTTTTCTGTCACGGTATATTTACGCTGGCAAGTGGTAAGTGTCTTACTTGCGTAAGCCACTGGATGTTCTACACCGTCACTTCTTGGTATAAAATTGCACCTACACCTGTATCAGAAGCATCACACTGAATTACGAAAGGTTTCGAAAAATCAGGGCTAGCCAACACTGGGGCAGAAACAAGACGACACTTTATTTCGGCGAATGCTGCCTCTGCTTCTGGAGTCCATGCTATTGGATGTCCTTTCTTTCTACCATGTAAGAGATCTGATATTGGGGAGCAAATAGAGGAAAAATCCTTTATGAAACGACGGTACCAGCTGACAAGACCTATCAAACGTTTGATTTCGGTGGTATTTTTTGGAGTTGGATAATTAACTATTGCGGAAACTTTCTCTGGATCGGTACGTAAACCATGTTCATCCACTACAAAACCCAGAAAGACAAGAGATGAACGACAAAATTCACATTTATCCAAGTTAACCGTGAGATTAGCATTTTTGAGTCTTCTATATACCTCTTTCAAAACTTTGATGTGGAGTTCAAAAGTGGGAGTAGCTATAATAATGTCATCAAGATAAACGAAACAATATGGTGCCAAATCAGGTCCGATTACCCTATCCATCAAACGAGTCATTGCTTTAGGACTATTTTTCAACCCAAACGGACAAACAACAAATTCAAATAGACCTCGTCCCTGTACTGCAAAAGCGGTTTTGGCACAAGATGTCTTATCTAAAGGTATCTGGAAAAACGCCTTTGTTAAATCAATCGAAGAAAGGTACTTAGCGTCTCTTAATTTATTAAGAATACAATCTATTAAAGGCATTGGATAAGTATCATTAACTGTAACTTCATTCAACTTTCGACCATCAAAACATACACGATAATCTCCCGAACGTTTGGGAACCAACCACAATGGGCTACACCAAGGAGATTGGGACGGTCGAATAACCTTTAGCCTCAACATTTCGTCAATTTCTTTATTTAAATGAGTCTGCATAGCAGGGGATAAGGGATACTGGCGTTGTACAATAGGTTTGGCACTTCCGGTGTCAATATGATGAGTCATTAGGTGGGTACGACCTATCCTATCTTTAGGAGCGATAGATTGGTAAGACTTCTCTATACTCCGAAGTTCATTTTTCTGAGAATTTGTTAACTTAGAAAAAGGCTGAATGGCATTTATTGCACATACAGAGGAATCAATCGAATAGGAGAGATTAGAAAAATTTATCTCGATGCGAAACAATTTGAAAAAATCCATTCCTAAAATGAGATTATGGGTAACGGACGGAATTATTAAAATTTTTAACTCCCTCACGATACCTTCAATCGAAATTGGAACTAAAATATAACCTAAGAAATCTTGAGGTTTACCATCCGCAGTAGTGACATTAATTGTAGACTCATACATTATCGGTATGTTATATTCCTGAAGAAGAGCGAAACCAGCGGAACCTAATATGGAAGATGTACTACCGGTATCGGCGAGAGCGAGAATCTTTTGGTCAAAAATTTCGACATTTAGATAAGGACGGTTATCATTTGGTTTTACGACAAAAACAGGATTGATATCTACAGACGAAGAGGAGAATGGGGAAAAATTTACTGATTCTGTGTGTTTTGTCTCCCCTTTTCTTTGCTGAATGTGTGCTTGACTACTTGCCGATCTACTGAACCTTTGGTTTCTTGGCTGGTGACGAGGTTCAGTTTCTCGCCACCTCGATTTACGTTTTTTGAATTACATTGATTACACTTAGATTTAATAGTATTTTTAAGACCACAACCATAACAGAAAACTGATCTAGGTTTTCGACACTGAGGGTAATTATGACCAGATAAACCACAATTCCAACATCGGGAACTAGATACCATAGATATATTAGTGGAGGGAACATTTTTTCGAAAATTCGGTCGATGATGAGCTGAGGATGAAGAAGTTGACTCACTGAATGGTCTGCTGAGATCCGGTTCCAACAAGCCGGCATCATGAGTTGGTGGTGCTCTATAGCGATCAGCCCATATTCTAGACTCCTCTAACTTCTTACAGAGTTCAGAAAGCTCACCAACAGTCTTAGGATTATACAAAGCCAAACCTGAAATGAAAAACGGCAAAAGATTTCTGCGAATTTTCCTAACTCTGGTTTCCTCATCTGGCTTGAGCGTCAACCTGTTAAAAAGACCTTCCATTGAAGAAATAAACAAAGATACTCTCTCATTACAGCCTTGAGTTCTTGAACTGATTTCTTGCTCCAAGTCCTCGTCATAAAGTATGGAAGGAAATCCTTTTTCAACTCCTTGACCAATTCATCCCATGTTTGAAATTTACATCGGTTATTGACAAACCATGTCCACGCAGAACCCCTAAATAAATCACAAGCAGACTGAAACAATTCCTGCTTGGATACACCTCGAGCCTGCCTCAACAGTTCTACTTTTTCCAAAAATGAAGTAACCGACTCATCCTGAATCGAACCTGTGAAAAATATATTCCATTTATAAGGGGAATAAACCTACTGTTCGACGGACTACTATAGTTGACAGGAACAGTCTTCTCAGTTGGAGTAGAAGTCTAGCTGGTGAAACCTTTAAATCGAGGTCTGCCTCTAACTCTAGCATCTCATACTGTATTTCTTTTTTCGCCGAAATTTCAGCATCCTCCTCGGCAACTAGCTTAGACAAACGATTGGACAAATGAGTCAAACGACTAGATACCCTATGGAAGGTATGATCATCTGAAGTTCCACCAAATTTAGAAATAACGTTTTTTAGATCTTTGATAGTTTCCCTAACTTCAGCTACATCTTGAGAATGAGAATAGGATTCGTTACGATATGAAAACTACGATTAGCCTTTTCTTGGCTCAGAAGCCCTCTCAAAATTTTCCTCTTAGTTTCAACATCGCCAGTTGGTTCCACGCCACGAATTCTAATTTCATACATCAATTCATTATTTTTCAGATGATTAGGATTCATTGTGTAAATAATTATAAATTATTATTAGTAAAAAAAAAATCGCAAGCTATTATGTAAATAGTAGGGAAATAGAGAAATGTGGATATATAAATGAAGAGAAAGATGGTCGTTCAATATAGAAAAGTTAAACGAAATAAAACAAAATTAAAGATAATATGAACCAAATTCTGTCGGATCAAATGTATTACAAAATGAAAAACCACCAAGCAAGATTAAGATAAGAAAAAAATGTCAAGTTAACGGCCCTTTTAACGGCAGGCCCCACGTTGGGCGCCAATTGTGTAATGTTAAATCACACGTACGCCTGTCGGCTGCTCAGTTTGATACGGTGAGGGTGTGGGCACCAAGGATATTACTAACTTGACTTTTTGTTGGGCGCCAGGTTTACTCAAGTAAACCAAATTTAAGAGAAAGAAATGAAAGAAAAAGAATTGAAACAAAATTTACAGATCTTGCTGAGTGGTTAGGTTATGAAAAAAAATATTAAAATTTTACAAATTTATTAAAACTATAAATAACAAAAACTATTGTTGAAGGCTATGGAAAATTCAAAATTCAGAACATTTACAAAAAAATAATAGATAGAACCTTTCTCTGATCTTCGATTGTAGTTATTAGGACTCCAGACAGAATTTGGAAAAAATAAACCAGTTTATAAAAAAAGAAATTTTGGTTGTCTCACGTGGTAGGTCCTTCAAACTTTTCGCTTGAAATAACAATCTCACTTTTCGGCAAAATTTGGAAAAGAAGTACCAATCGTCAGTGGTAGATTCGATTTGGTGGATGCTCGCCTGAATGAGAATTTAAGCCTCAACGACAAGTTGTTTTCTAATTGTCCAAAGTGCAGTTGCAATTTTGATCAGGATGCAGTCAATACGGCCTGATTAGGAACTTCCCATGTGTTTCTGGAATCTTCTTCAGAAGTCAATGGAATCTCGATCATGCGTGGAGAAAAAAGATCAGGAATTAATTTTGGTACAAATGGTTGAGAGAAATATGTTCTGTTTGAATTTGGAAAAATTGAGAATGAAAATTAACGGTATATAACTTGAAAATTGAATGGAATCATAAACCTTAAAGTAACTTAAAATAGAATGAAATACTTTCCGGAAAGTGAAAAAACTTATGTTATAGAATGACAGATCAGTTATACAAAAAAATGGTACATATGATCCGAAAGATCTATTATAAGAATGAAACTAAATTGTTTCAACGAAAATATTTTCAATATGAAATAGTGAGAAAGAGAATATATACTTCCTGGCGGCTCTCAAACAAAGGAAAAGAAAAAAAGAAACGTGACACACTGACGGTGTGCAACAGAAATGCAAGAAAATATTAAATTTCCAAAAGTAATGTAATAATTATCAATAAGAATTACTTATTCAAATTGTTAAAGAAATGTTTAAGAAAGATTGAAAATACTCAACCAGAATAAAGCCACCAAAAATATTCACACTCACTTTCCACCTGTTTTATCAGCGCAGTCAAAATCAAAAGTAATCTTCTTCGGCTGAAACCGAAAATTCCACATTGAACGACAATCCTCATCGGCATTCTTCGCCGGAAACTTCAAAATCAATATCGATCGATTCATGACATCGGGGATCAGTGGCGGCGCGTCGACTTGGCAGGGGAAAAACTATTCGCAGTCTATTGAACCGTTACAATATAACACAAATAACACTGCTCAATATAATCATACACCAAATAGACCAACTCCTATTGAATTTCCTAGCCAACCGATTCAATTTAAAACACAGCCTGTTACCACACATTTTCCAACAAGATCAGAAGTCTTTGGTAAATCACAACCCGAACCAACTCCTATGAGTATTAGTACAAGGAATACGCACAGGAACTCAAATAATTCGAGAAACAACCATTTTAAACCACGGGCAAACCCAACATTTTATTCTGAAGAACTTTATAATATGGAAAATGAAGATCAATATCTTGAAACCGAAGAAATTTTCCGATAAACGCCTCGGGAAATCCACACAAATAGATGTTAATGCGATATTGAATAAAC
Source organism: Propylea japonica (assembly GCA_013421045.1). NCBI lineage: Eukaryota > Metazoa > Arthropoda > Insecta > Coleoptera > Coccinellidae > Propylea > Propylea japonica. Next base: position 6,576,667 of record CM024240.1, read on the forward strand.
CCAAATTACCGTTTATTTCTATACCTAGCTATAATCTAAAAATTTTAATCGACTCAGGTGCTAGTAATAGTATTATGAATCCAAGCCCAGCATGGAATAATTTTAGAGATCATTTTTTCAATGAGAAATTTTCAGTGAAATCCTTAAATCAAACGGTTAATAATGACAAAAATGTTAGCTTTCCAATACTGAAAGATTTTGGAATTCAAGAACCCATAAAATTTCATGTTCTCAAATGGCATGATAGATAGATTTGACGCACTTTTAGGCAGTCATGATCTACAACGATTAAATGCTAAAATAGACTATGCTAATAATACCTTACAGATAGGTTATCAAAAAATTCCATTTTTTATCGAATTAAATCCGTCAAATTTTATACCTTTTGAACAAAATTCAAAAAACGTAATAAAAATTCCAGTTAATGTAGAAAAAGGAACAGTTCTCATACCAGAAATGCAATCGGAAATTGCTTTTTACATGAATCTATTGCTAATGCAGAAAACGGAATTTGTACTTTACCAGCAAATGAAGAACAAATAGAAATTCATTTTCATGAACAAATTGATGTTCAACCTATCATTAATGTTGAATGCGAAAATAATCCAAAATTCAAAGATAATAATTATATTGATATAGACAAACTCATTAGAACAGAACATCTCAATGAAGAAGAGAAACAAATAATTACTACGTTATGCAAAAAATATAAAAGCATTTTTTATAATGAAAATAAAGATTTGTCATTCACTAGTGCTGTGAAACATCACATCAAAACAAAAGATGAAGAACCAGTTTATACAAAATCCTACAGATATCCATACCATCTGAAAGAGGAAATACAAGCAGAAATTAAGAAACTTTTAGATAACAAAATTATAAGACCATCGATATCTCCTTATAGTAGTCCCGTTCGGATAGTCCCAAAAAATTAGATGCATCAGGAAAAAAGAAATGGCGATTAGTCATTGATTATCGCAAATTGAACGAGAAAACGATCGAAGAAACATATCCCTTACCAAGAATCGACGAAATCTTAGAAAATTTAGGAAGATGTACCTACTTTTCAACTTTAGATTTAGCTCAAGGTTTCCATCAAATTGAAATGGCACCAGAAAGTATCGAGAAAACTGCATTTTCTGTAAACAACGGTCATTACGAATACGTGCGAATGCCTTTCGGTTTAAAAAATGCACCTAGATCCTTTCAGCGAACCATGGACAATGTTTTAAGGAAATACCTTTATAAATTCTGTTTCGTCTACATGGACGATATTGTTGTATTTTCAAGATCGCTTCAAGAACATCAACATCATATCAAACTTATATTCGAAGAACTTCAAAATTATAACTTGAAAGTTCAATTAGATAAATCCGAATTCCTAAGAAAAGAAGTTGCATTTTTAGGACACGTAATAACCCCAGAAGGTATCAAACCAAATCCATCTAAAATAAAAGCTATTCACGAATACCCTTTACCAAAAACAACTAAAGAAATTAAAGCTTTCTTAGGATTAGTTGGATACTATAGAAGATTTATTCAGAATTTTGCAAAAATTGTAACTCCGTTCACCCGCTGTCTTAAAAAAGGTACGAAAATAGACATAAGAGACATTAATTACTTAGAAGCATTCAATACTTGCAAAGAACTTTTAACTAACGCCCCAATATTATCATATCCTGATTTCACAAAACCATTCTGTGTTACTACCGACGCAAGCAATGTTGCATTAGGAGGAGTACTTTCACAAGAAAATAAACCCATCTCGTTTTACTCGCGAACATTGAATTCTGCCGAACGAAATTATTCAACTATTGAAAAAGAACTTTTAGCTATTGTAGAAACGACTAAACATTTCCGCCCTTACCTTTATGGTAGACAATTTTTGATTGAAACCGATCATAAACCACTAGTCTGGTTATTTTCTCTCAAAGACACAAATCAAAGATTAATCAAATGGAGGTTAAGGTTAGAAGAATTTGATTTTAAATTAAGTATAAGGAAGGTAAAGAAAATTTAGTTGCAGATGCTTTATCTAGAATTGAAATTAACGCCGTAGAAGAAGAATTGGAAGATGATCTTTTGTCCGTCTTACCACAGATAGACGAAAACGAATTTCTATCACCAGAAGAAGCTGATGAAATTCTCAATACGGTTGACCCTCGAAAACGAATCAAATATTACACAACATACTGCTTTAGAAAATCCAGTTTTCGGTATTCCTATTTCTGAAAAACCACTAAACTTTTATATGAATCGAATTGAACTGAAATTAGGAGATCAATACAAAATTGAATATAAAAGACCTTTCAAAAAACATCATTTTATGGTTAATTTAAGAAGTGGTCAAGAAAAAGAAAATATAGAAAAATTTCTGAAGGAACATGTAGACCCAAAATTATTATATGCGATATATTTTCATGATTCGAAACTCGAGTCATTATTTTTAGACCTATGTAAGTCAAATTTTGACACTAACGTTAAGATTATAAAAAGCAATATTTTATGTAAAGATTTAGAAAAAACTGACCAACAAAACAAAGTCATACTAGACTATCACGAACAAAATCATAACGGAATCATAGAGACGCATAATAACTTAAAATCGAAATTTTACTGGCCAGATATGCGAACAAAAATAGGTAAAATTATAAATGAATGTGAAATTTGTCTACAAGGTAAATACGAACGAAATCCCTACAACATTAAATTATCTGGACCATTATTAGCAAGAAACCTTCGACGTAATACACATCGATACATTCAGCTTTGACAATGCTAAATTCGTAACATTCTTAGATTTATTTTCTAAATACGCTCAAGCTTATTATGTAGAAGATTTAACTGGTATAACAGTATTGAAGAAAATTCGACATTTTTTCTCTCACCATAATTACCCAAAGAAAATAGTGTGTGATGAAGGTAAAGAATTCAAAAACAAAGTATTCGAAGAATATTGCAAACTTTTCAAAATTGACCTACACTTTACCACACATTACAATCCAAACTCAAACTCGCCAGTTGAAAGAGTGCACTCCACATTATTAGAAAAAATTAGAACTACAAAATTACAAAATAAAAATGATCCACCACAAACTTTAATGACCAACGCAATATTGATTTACAACCAATCAATTCACTCGAGTACCGGATTTACACCATTCAGTTTATTATACGGCCCATATGACAATCTCAATATTCATGAAATCGACCTAGATAGAACGGTATACGAAGCTTATAATGAAAAACGAAAAAACGAAGTATTGCCATTTTTTGAAGTAGTTTATCAAAAACAATTGAATAAAGGCACAAAAATCATTGAGAAACAAAACACTAATAAAGAAAATACTCCTAACATAAGCGAGCCCAACGTGTATTTCAAAAAGCCTAGAATCCGCAAATCCGATCCATGTTATGACAAAGTTAATGTCACAGCTGTGGAAGGAAATAAAGTAATTGGTACAAGAGATAAAACGGTCAACAAGCAAATTGCCACCCTAGAAGAATAAAAAGACTTAGAAAAAATATCTTATTACAGAGTGATCCTCGTGACAACGAGCCAGGCCCTTCAAATCAAAGAGTTTGATCACAATGGATACTTCATCGAGAACTTAGGAACTACCCATACACTCAATCATTATCATAAGTTTTATTTTTATTTTAACATAACTACTATAGATATTAATTTTTCACATCTTTGGACAAGTTCTTATTTAATTCAACAAAAATGCAATGGTTCTTGCCCTTTAATTGATGCTCTAATTGACAATTGCTACGAAATTGAAAAAGAACTCTCTAAATTTAATTCAAGAAACAAACGTGCAATAGAATTTCTCGGATCAGCTATAAGATTCATTACTGGTAACCTTGACCAGGATGATTTGAAAGACATCGATAACCAACTGAAAACACTTTTTAAGAACCAAAACAAAATCGTAACGCAAAATGATAGATTTACTTCTTTTGCTAACCACATAACAAATAGATACATAAGTGATATTAAAAATATACAAAGTAATATAAATATTACTTTTGAAACTATTAATCAGATTAATGATGGAATACACAAACAACAATTGATTCAATATAATATCTATTTGTCTCGAAAGTTGTTATCTATTGTAAAAACTATTCAAAGAACTGTAACTTTAGCATTTAATAACATGGCCAATTTAGAAATTATTTCATTCAAAGAATTGAAGGATATAATAAAACATCTTAAACTCATATATAAAAGGAAGAATTACTAGAATTGGACAATCTACATTTATTTAAATTAATTGAATTCTCAAAATTCAAAGTATTATCTATTGACAATGTAATAACATGTATATTATACATCCCAATCCTACATCCTTATCCATACATGTACCAAAGAATTTACCCAATTCCTAATCGCTCAAAGAAGATCATTCTACCACCAGCAAGGTACAGACTATCCGGATCAAGAAAGGAAATTTGGACTGAAGAACAATGCCAGACTATGAAAATCAAATAGTTTGTTATGGAAACCAAATACAAAGCAAATGTTCCCTGAACAACTTAAGCACATGTACCTTCTTGGAAGCAACAAACATTATGGAATCCAGGTCCAATTGGAAAATGACAATGTCCTACTATCATGTAGAGGACCATTAAAAGTTCTGGAAGAGTGTGGAAACGAAATTACATACAAGAAAGCAAACGGTAGCTCACTAATATCTTCGAAAGAGAATTGCCGACTAATTATAGATGACACAATGTTTGAAAATGTGTACAACAATTTCACATTCGATGTACCTGTTATAGAAGTTGAAGAAATCAAAACAACAAAGTTCATCAGCCTTGAACAGAAACACCTAGAAGACATCAGATTTTTGAAAGAAGAAGCTGCTGACCTGAATCACAAAAGCTCTCTAGACCCTCTTACTCAAGTCAATCATATCTCTCTGACACTTGTAATCCTGATGATCTTAATTATGGGAATTATTGTTACATTCATTATATTCCAAAGAAGCTCCATCCAGAGGATTGCCCCATGGTTGAAAGAAAGAACGGAGGGAGATGCAGTTTCGGCTTCAGGAGGTCCCGTCATTTTACCCAAAATTACCCACGGCACCACAAGACGAGGACGTCTTGTCCTAAAGGGGGGAAGAATTATGTCAAATAGTAGAGATACTACTAATTACTGATATTGCAGATTATTGTACTTTCATGATAACATTCTTATGCACACAATTACATCGAAATCATAAACTACATTCCAAATTGTTGTATCTTCGTGTGTAAACATTCTTATGCAAACCATCATCGACTAGATGGACTCTTGAACATTACCATTTCATTATCTTGTATACATTTGATAGATCCGTATTTTTCCCATAATTTAGAAATCATTGTAAATACTTTCATTGTAAATTCTAGAGTCAGTCTTCTTTTTGTCTCGACTAGAGAATACTCAAATTGTAAACTTGTGACAATAAATCATTTTAAAGTGAAGTCTGCAAGCATTTACTTAATTATATGCACGTTTTCTGGGGGAACACCTATTGCTGGATTCTTGATGGAGAGCTATAGATATAAGGATGTATATATATATATATATATATTATATATATATTTTTCGTTGTTTAGTTTTCTTGTGCTATTTAATTTAAAATTGTTGATTGAAGTTTCTTGGGTTTTTTAGCACTAAGTCTTACCAGTAAATAGTCATTTACTTTTAATAAAATATATTGACTCCGACATATGTTTCGGCCTTATTATGGCCTTTTTCAAGGATAGTACAACCATCAATAATTCTATTTTCGTCAAAATATTACATTTTCAGTTAAAATATAAAACACAATTACACATTTTCACAGATATGACACAAACAAACATTGGTAAAGTTATAACTTTACCAATGTCACAGTATAAAAATATATATAAAAGTATGAAAATAAAATAAAAATATTAAACAAAAAAAAACATTAACCAGTAAAGTACTCTCAAAAAATAAAGGTACATTAACATAACTAAATCACAGTCTAAACATCAACTCATTCTGATTGTAGTTTAGACTTCCAAATATTACAGGACAACATTTTTATTGTCGGAGTGAATTTAACAATGCCTCCCTCTTCTGCTATACCCTCACTTGTTGATATTAATGCCGAAACTGTTTCTGTTTTCAGCTTGTTACGGTGCTCCGATTTGATTAATTTCAGCTTGCTGCATATTCGCTCAACAGAAACATTTGAGTACGGAAGCACTAGTAATAAACTAATTAATATTTTGAGATTGGGGTAAAGAGGATCCCCAGCTGAATTTTTCAGCTCAAAAATATTGGCCCAGTATTTTTCCACAGAAAAAGTGCCCGAAGATTCCAAATTTGAGTACTGGATAAAGAGTGTTCTCTCCACTCATTATCCAGCTTTTGCAAATTTATGAAATTGAGGAAAGTGAATCGTCTGACAATGTGCAAAACTGAAACATTTGAAATTATAATCTCTTGGATCGACAACTGCAATTAGATGAAAATTTCATCAGGAAAACTTGAATCTTTTCTTTATTTCTGAAACTAATTCGATATAGAATTTTGAAATCGACTTTAAAAACACATCCATTTCAGCACAATTGAAGTTGTCTTCCAATTTCAATAATTCCATTGACTCAAATGCTACCACAACCAAGATAAATATCTTTTAAAGGGACAAACTTATCCGGATTTGTGTGGTTGAGGTTAAAAATATTTTTCTCTCCAATTACATATTTTTTGTCTAGAAAATTATGACATAATATTCTCAATAGCTTCATAGTTTCTGGTTTCAATTTGTGAAGTAATGGCGCTTCAGTTTGAAATAACTTATTGAAATCATTCAATATTTCTAAAATATATGACAAAAACTGTAAATAAATGAGGGTGTACTTATTTTCCAGCGTCTTTACAATCGTCGTTTTTGAGGGATCTTCAAGGAGTGATAGTCTGAAATAGGCACAAAGTGGATCGAATTGTTCCAATATTCTTTTCACACATTGCTCCAAAGATAACTATCTGGTATTGCAGGCAGAAGAATTTTGTGAATATCCACTCTAAAAAAGGTTTGAAATTCTTTAAATTTGCATTGACTCCTGCTGAAATGAGCGCCAATATTCCTAACTACATCCTCAGCAGATCGAGGCAATTGTAAACATGCTGTAGATGCTGCTAGATGAATCATGTGACATGAACATCTCACACATACATGTCTGGTAGGTCTTTTTTCAAATTTGAAGAAATTGAATTATGTTCACCTACCATGACAGTTGTAGTGTCACTAGCGAAACCAACCATATTTTCGAATGGAATTTTATGTTTCGCTAGTGTTGACCTCAAACAATGATAAAGGCTAGCAGCATCACCTTCTCAGTTTCCACCTGTTAAGTCAAAAAATGGACTTAACAAAAAACCCAATTCATTCAAGGAACATTTCGTCATAATCATAATATATGTAATCTAATATGTGGACCACACGTGTGGATCCGTAATAGTTGAAAAATATCGTAATATTAGAAGGTTAGTTTAATCAGACTATTTTCATTGTAACAGCGTCTGGCCTTGCAACAAATAAACGAAATAAGAATGTGCAGGCAAGCAAGGTCGCGACGCGACGGTGAAACATTATCAGTAGTAGTAGAGAACGACTATATTGTTTACAATTTTATTAATTGTGATATATAAACCACAACAACTGCTAATCAGATGAGACCGCAGTTAGCTAGTTCAATAAACGGTTGACAGTGAAATCTCCACCTTTTTCCTCCATCCCCATACAAACTACCCTAGAATCAGCACCTGATTCTACACCACCATATCCAGAAATTTTGTCTTTACCATATTAGCGTCAGAATCATAAAATATGATAGCAAAACCGCACTGCTTAATTACTCCCACATCTGTGGTTTCATCCATTATGAGAGAAAAATAATTAGTTTCACCTCTGATTTTTGCACAAAGTTGGTCTCGAAAATCTCTAGCCAAAACTTCTTTCATTACTGTAGTTGTTTTTGTTCTTCTACATGCCAATTTTTTGCTACTTCTGGCTCTGCAAAAATATCCGCAAATAAGGGTACCAGTGTATCCATTAATGAAAATGGTAAATTATTCGTTGCCAGTAAGCCAACTAATTTTAATTCTGCTTTTTTCACAGAATTAGATTGTGGACATTGTGATTTCATCATATCACTAAGTGGCCTACATTGAATGACCATTCTGGAACTTGATATATGTTTCTCTGACTTCATATGTCTCATCAAATCGTTCCTACTTGGAAAAACTTGCTTATTGCAGAGTTTGCAATAACCAAATTCTATTTTCTTTCGGTAGGATGGAACCTTCGATTGGACAAGCCATGCTCGGAACACAGGCATTTCGCACCATTCCTGGCGAAACTTATATGCTCGAGTAGAAGTACTAGAAGTAGTAAGTTTCCTTTTCCTTCTTTTACTTGGAACAGCGTTCTCTTCCCCTTCAGTATCTTCCAAAACTTCGATTCCAACATCTGTTTCCTAAGAAAATAAATTTGAAATCAAGGTCTCTCACGACAAGTGTTTATTTATATTACCTTTTCTTCTCTAAATTGGCTGACATTACCAGTAATGTCGGACCTGCTAGGTGCCAGTATTTCTTCGGACGGATCCTGATTTTCCTGGTTCGGAGTGGATTCGTGTTCTCTCTAGAAATTAGGAATATAAGATTTAATGACACGGAAGCATTCATAAAAAATATATAATTACCGAACTAGATTTTCCTTTCCTGATCACCCACATGTCCATATTCGATAATAAAGGAATACATAAATATTATTTCACACTTTAGCACAGATTATATTAGATATTATTGTCTACACAAATTTATAACCACAACCACAAATGGACTTTATTTTATTGAATAATGTTTAATGATATGATACTGAATACGCGAATACTGAAAGAATAGTGAATACTGAATTATCATCAGGTACAGATGTTCAAATCCGAATGATTTGTGATTTGGAAATCTGCTGACGCATGGATTAATATTTCTGTTCATTTGGGTGCTCTGCAGAAATCTTCTCATCAGTAAACGTTACAGACAAAGATTACAGATCAATTATAGAGCTCTCTATACTATAATCCAGATAAACTAGCGCATATTGAATTAATTCTGAGCTTTGCCACTGATATAGGATAAAAAAGCACATGTCGAAATCGTTACGAAACATTTATTCTGGAAGAAACACAGATGACTATCCATGACATACTATTGTTTTGGTATTATAAGCAGTTATGTGGTAGTGGAGCTTCAGTAGATCTTGTCAACCTCTCTTCAGAAAAAAAAAACAATAGGCAGGCTTCGTTGATAAATAACAAATCATAATTAAATTTTTTTGGGTAAATAAGGTATATGTGATAGATGCTGAAATAATGATATGTAAATAGGTAGAAAAGTATGAATTGTATCACGTCTTTTTTTTTTGCTACAGACGGGAAACTCATGTTCACCCAGGAAGGTCCTGGGTAGTGTTGAACTCATATAGTTTTGCCTACCAACCAAACCCCTCTCCCTCTATTGGGCTCTATATTCCATTACTCCATAAGCTCCTGCTTCAAACGATTGTCATTAGTGAGAATTTCCAATCTAACGGAAGTGACATGGCCATTATCACCATCTATGTTGTCATCAGTGACTATCTTCTTTCTCCTACAAAATAAAATGAATTCTCAAATTAGCAACTTATTCTATCAGGAATAGTATAAGAATGCATAAAATATAACACATTTTCTAGCAGTTTCAGAGGAAATTCCTATATACGAGTACAAAACAATTTGTTAAAATTGGTACTGCATGCACCGAGATAAATGTCGAAGGTCAGTATGTATCTGGTAAGACCCATCCACCTAAATTTTCCTAAAAGTTATTAATATAATACAGCAACTGTTTGTGAATTTTCCTTTTCCTACATGCATCGTTGGTTGCTTTTCTTTTCTCTACTTAATAAAAATTCGTTCACCTCGCCTAATGCTGCATAATCATTTTCAGTTTATTATACAGGTGTCCGGTAAACCTTGTACAATATTGAAACTGGTGATAGACCAGGTCATTACTGTTCAGAATATCATAATTTCACCTCAGTAAAAATATCACCATTTTCGAGATAATGGGCATTTTCTAAATATCTAGAAAATCACTACATCACCTCCGTTTTTCGAGTCCTATGTCTACAAATTGAGACTAATTCAAATATCTTTAGTGCCGAAGATTAATGAAGAGTGATGCTTTTAGACGTACAAAACAGTTTTTCAGAACGCGATACATTTTTCAAGAAATAAAAAAACTGAGGTGATGTAGCGATTTTCTAGATATTTAGAAAATGCCCATTATCTCGAAAATTGTGATATTTTTACTGAGGTGAAATTATGATATTCTGAACAGTCATGACCTTGTCTATCACCAGTTTCAATATTGTACAAGGTTTACCGGACACCCTGTATACATTTGCAATCCAAATCTAACATTTAATAGGCCATCATCCTCAGCATTTTTAGTAATAAATTTCGTGCTTTGATCAATTAAAATATTTAGTTACCACATGTTTCTTCTTCCCGTCAACGGATATATTTAAAGTATTATTTTTTCCTGTTCTTCCAGAAAATCATGTACAGAGTTTTTCACTATAATTTGACCCCCCCTTTAACTTTGTTACTGAAGGAGATACAAAAAATGTTTCGTATAGAAGTTTCACGAAATTAACTGAGGTTTTTTATATGAGTCCAGAAACTGAAATATATACAGGGTGATCAACATATTGATGGCAACTTCAGTTTTTCAAATGGGACACCCTGTATATTTTTCCATATTTGGTAAGCTCTTTTTTTCCCGATTTCGAATATGTATCATATTTTGGTCTATCTTTCTTATTCTGAGCACCACAGAGTTTCAAATTTCAATAACCATCTGGCAAAGCGTTTTGGAAGTTCGTAAATATTTAAGTGGTCAATTTGATCTTTGGATTGGTAATGGCGCACCCATTTCATGGCCACCAAATAGTCCCGATTTAACACCGTTGGACACCTTTTTCTAGCCGTTCCTGAAGGAAAAGATTTACTTCAGCAATAATGACAATCAATGAAAGCGGAGAATGATATTAATGATATAAAATCAACCAATATTAAACCCTTAATTCGGAACTAATCCCGTCAACGAACAAAAAATAATGATAATATTGTAATGATCAGAAACAAATTTTGAAGCTTTAATTTCTGACTTGAATCAGAGCCATAATAATGCTATCAAAAATAGTCTAAAGAACTTGAGACAACTTTTATCAACTATGTGTATCGAATGAAGGAGCTCATTTTGAGCAATTTCTTTAGTTGAAGTTATTCTTACCATACTACCATAGTTTATCATTTTTCATTGGTTAAGTAATTGTTAAGTATTCATTCTAAAATAATACTTTTGGGTAGATTGTTTGGATATAAATAATTTCGTAGGTATTTCACATATTTTTTTATTCGGTGTCATCATTTCAAAACTTTGAAACTCTGAGAATTGAAGAGACACATTCACATACGCATTTATATTCGAGATCAGGAGGAAATAGCCTATCAAAGAATTGAAGAATATACAGGACAGGGTGTCTCATTTGAAAAAATATAGTTGCATTCAATGTTGTTCACCCTGTATATCTTCCCATTAACGTTATTATAATTCCAAAAAAGAGTATTTTCAGTAAACGCCCTCTGCCACTTGTAAAATGATTACAGATCTTGGCAGGTGGTTCTTAGAATTTGAAACTCTGTGGTTCTTAGAATAAAAGAGATAGACCAACATATGTTACATATTCGAAATCAGGGAAAAAGAGCTAGCCAAACATGGAACAATATACAAGGTGTTCCATTTGAAAAAATGAAGTTGCCATCAATATGTTGGCCAACCTGTATATATTTCAGTTTGTAGAGTCACATCTAAAAACCTCCGTTGATTTCGCGAAACTTTCATACGAAACATTTTTTTGTATCTCCGTCAGTAACGAAGTTAAAGGGGGGGGGTCAAATTATAGTGAAAAACCCGGTACTTCATTCTGATAACTTACTCTACTGATAGATGGTTCAGAAATACATAAATTAAAATTGTCCGAATCATCTGAGTCTGCACCTGAAACAAAATCGCTTCTCCCCCTGATCAAAGCAACTGCATGTATATGTTTACACAACGCAGTTCTTATCGTGTATTCTGAACACTCACACTTAAACCTATGAATGCATATTTTACATGTGTCACAGTACCCAGCTCTGCACGCCTCATCAGAGTTCGTTATAAAATACTGTGTAAAAGTTACCTCTGGCTGTACTTGATTCTATTTTGAAATCTCCACAGTCTAACGGGGTTATCATTTGTTGAACTGTTTTTTCAGCTTTATCGTGGGCCTCTTTGATCACTATGCTAATACGAATTTGGTGTGGGTCTCTCAGTCTCAATTATTTTTTCCACATCTTGTCATTAACCAGCTCTCCAACATATCCAATAATTTCTCCACTCTAAAGAATAAGGTATTTTCGAGTTTTATCCTTCTCTCACGAAGAAAAAATATGTAATAAGTACGGAGTGTTCTGTCTTCCGTTCAATTTATTATATTTCAGAATATTATTTAGACTTTCAATTGCCATGTTTGTGTTTATCCCACAATTTTGTCTATAGCAATGGGCCCACATTTTCATCCTATCTTTACTTTGAAAGTAATACCTACATATCTGAAAAAAGGCTTAGTTATTATGGGTATATTGTATAATATTCACTCACTTCTGTAAATAGTTGAGAAATTCAATTTCATGTTCTTCTTCCAAATTCTTGAAATATCTGGATTTAAATTCCATAAATTTTTATGGATCCGTCTCATTCTAAATACTTCTCATTTCCTTCTTCATAGCTTGCTTATTTTCTTTTTGTTTCAGTTTTGCTCTTCCTTGTATATTCCAATTCTTCATCACATGCCATGTTCATAACAATCTTCGTAGCTTATTTTCCACAGCCATTACCAAGCATTATAATACTTTACATCGTCATCGGTCATGATATATTCAACATCAATGGTTCCTTCTAACTTGGTTTTTATAGCTGTAAAAAAGTTTTTGAATCACCTGATCTAACCTATTCGATAATAGGAAAGTCACTGAAAACCCAATATTCTCTCGTCTTTCACCAAAACAATGGTTAGGTCCCAATTTTTACGGTTCGTTCGATGAGTACCATCTCTTCCAGCTTTTTTTCCATTACTCTATTCATAAAACCCAGAGCAAAATCTTCTTCCTTCAACTCTGGGTGACTTTCTCCTGTACCAAAATACTGATTGTATTCCTGATCTCAAGTTTTCTACAATAACTTACCAATTTTCTCGATGATCTCCTGGTTTATTCCACTTTTCTACTTTTAAAATTGTGAGCTAGGATATTAAATCTTGTTAATTCTGAATTCTGGGTAGCTTTGACATCTTTCAGAATTCTCTCCTGCAGTTAGTATATCCGCTAAAATTTCTTGTTGACTCACTGTCAACCGTTTGGATTTAAGTTCATCTTCATGTCCAACATGTGTTTCGATGTAATGTACACTGACAACTGCAAAAAAATATCAACGATTCATAGACAAATATAGGTATCTACTAAATTATGATTATTTTTATTATTATATTAAATAAATAATCACTACCATTAGTGCTACTGATTGTGGCCTGAATTCTTGATGGACACTAGTTATTTTAATACTGCCCCCTTTTTTAGATTTTCTTTGGGTGCATTTGCTAACAAAACCTAAATTAATAATTATTAAATAAAATTTTCAGATTGTTAATTCATATGCAACCTTCGGTATCACTACGATTGCAATTGTTAACATACAATCGTGCATTATTAGCAAGTTTCTCAGTTCTTGTACGTCTATAATCATTTTCCCTATTGTCTAATTTTCTCCATTCCCCAAATTCTTCGATAGTCGCAAAATATCAATCAACCTCGTTAATTGTCAGTGTATGGAACTCCCTCAAACTTTGCAACAAATTTTTAAAACCAGTTAGAGGTTCTATTGCGTCTTCAGGACAGAGTGGGCACTTGATGTGTTTGTTCTTGGGCTGGGAGAAAATATTATGGAAATTTTTCAAATGTAAATTCTTCGCAGATACAGATGAAAACATCTTGTGGCACTCTTGACACTCAAGTTTATTTTCCCTGTAAATAAAATATACTATTCCTAAAACTCTTTTATTTTTATAAGAAAACTATTTTACGTTACCTTTGGTCCTCCATTTTCCTGCGTTTGGTAATAAAAATTATTTGTTTAATCGATCAGCGAATTGAATACACTTAGAGCATATACATTTTCAATCCAGAGAGATAGAATAACTCGTATTAAATCAAACGTCTGTAGATTGCAGCTTTTTAGAAATACTAACGACCTTTGTCTAATAGACTAAACAGCAAACAGCCCAAGTAACATTCTTGGTGACCAGAAGATTTATAAATTTGAAATTGATTTTATTAGGGATTCATAATAGGAGCGCTAAAAACCTAGAGTGTTTCAGTTCATATAAGAGTACCAAAAATTATTGATTCTCAAAAGTTTTCACAAACTATTGATTGTAAACTGTTCATAAAAACTTCAGGTTATATAATCAAAAGTTTCATAATACGGGTTTATAAAAGTGCGGAGAACTCGCCTATGAAATATCAGGAACAAGGTGATATAACAGTTATCATGGGCGTTCTATAAAGGTGTTAGCCACTTCGTAATATAACTAATAGTGTACCATACTATTTTTTCGTATGATACCAGAGCTCAGGGAAAAACCCCAGTAGAAAAAACCCTGTCTCGCCGTTTCAACAAAAATGACACTTAAAAACTATTAGAATATTGAAGGATTCCTTCTTCATTCAGACCGAACGATAACCCTCTCCAGGATGCCTTTGGAATTCTGAAAACGAGAAAATCAAAGCAGTAAAAGGAACAGAAAAATAAAATGATTGAAACTCTATTAAATCGATTTAAAATTAATAACCCAATTCAAAAACGAATCGGTAATTTCATGTATAGCTCTCAAGCCATCCTGAAATTTATATATGGAACAGTTATTTATCAGGTGTTCAATTGTCTCCTCTGCTTCTCCGCATTCGCAACTAGGACTCTCAACTGAATTCCATCTGAAAAGCATACTATTGCAACGTCCATGACCTGTTCTTATACGATTGAGAACAGTCCATATTTTCCTTGGAAGATCAAATCCAGGAACTTTATTCGAGGGATCAGTTATTAAATCTTTGTTCTGTATATTACATAAATTCCACTCGGATTGCCAAATTGATTTATCACTTTCATTTGAGTTCAGAAAAGAATTTGACCAAAAAGGTTTACGGGATTTTAATCGAGGAATCTTATTGTCTGGAATATATGAGAGTATTTGATATGAATTTGTCGAAAAATTAAATTTGTTCCAAATTTTCGAAGTAATGACCTGCCTGCGGATATGTGGAGGAGAAATGTTTGAAAGAACTGGTAACCATGGAGTTGGTGTTGATTTTATTGTTCCAGTTACTATTCTCATGGAAAAATTTAATTGTGCATCGATCTTATGTACATGTGCACTGTTGAGCCAAACGGGGCAACAATATTCAGCAGTAGAGTACACTAAGGCTAGAGCTGCAGTACGAAGAGTTGTTGCGTCCGCACCCCATGAAGTACCAGCAAGTTTTTGAATTATATTATTTCTTGTTTTTAGCTTCATTCGTAAATCATCCAAATGGGCTTTGAAATTAAGAGAAGAATCTAGTTTTACGCCTAGATATTTAGGATTGAAATTATGTTTGAGAAAAGAATTACCAAAAAGTACGTTCAATTTTCTATATTTCTGATGATTATCCAAATGGAAACACGAGACTTCGGTTTTGTTAGCATTTGGACATAAACGCCAGTCGAAGAAATAATTTTTTAGAATTTCTAAATCTGCAGAAAGATTATTCTCTATGGTTTTGAAATCCGAATGATGGAAAGCCAAAGCAATATCATCGGCGTATATGAATTTTTCAGATGAAGTTGTAGGGATATCACACAAATATAAATTAAAAAGAAGAGGTGATAAGACTGACCCCTGTGGAAGACCGTTATTCAATGTTCTGAAATTACTACTATTCCCGTCGACAAAAACACGAAACCTTCTGTCTGACAGCATATTTTCTATCAATTTAACCATTTTTCCACATTTCAGATGACTGTAAAGTTTAAAAATCAAACCATCTTTCCAAACAGTATCATATGATGAGAGTTGGTGATATAGGGATATTTTTAAATGCAACTAAATAACTACTTGATAACCTATAAAAATTAACCTTAACTTTCACAAAAACAATCGAGAAAGAAATTACTAAAGGTTCTCATTCAAATTATTTATTATCGCGATGGAGAGCAATAGGAACAAATGGCCCATATTCAGAAACAGTTATTCTTACAAAAGGAGAACTCTTCTTAATTTAAGAAAAATGAAGAACAAAAAAGGTCTTCAATCTGTTATGGTGTCAACAGAACCAAATGAATACAGTAGAAAAAGTATTTCAGCTGAATCCGAATCAATTATTGCACCATGTATTGAACTCCAAACCGTTCCTACAAATACAACAACACATCAGCAGCCTAATAGTGAGAATGATGAAGTTTCTTCAAGCAATGTTTGGACTACAGAACTAGAGGAAGACATTGATGATTCAATGTTTCAAAATACACTGAAACATGATATAAATAATGCAGACTTTCGACAATCCTTAAGGGATTGGTCAATTTCATTCAACATACCTCTTACGGCACTCAAAGGTTTATTTTCAATTGTGAATGGGAGATTTGGAGCAATTTTGCCTAAAGATCCAAGAACTTTATTGAAGACACCTACAAAAATAGATATCAAGGAAATTTCTCCAAATCAATATTACTGGCACCAGGGTTTGGAATATTGTATCAGAAACCAATGTCCCCAATATATTTTGAAACATGATGTGCTTTGAATCAATATCAGTATGGATGACATTCCCTTGTATAAAAGCAGTAGGGACGAGTTTTGGCCAATACTTTTCAATATTCATGAATATCCAGAAATCAAGCCTATGGTAATAGGAATTTATTTGGGAAAGAGTAAGCCTTCTAGTGTTGAATTATTTCTGGAAAAATTTGTACAAGAATGCAAACAAATTATGGAAAATGGAATTGAATGCGATGGTAGAATTATTCTTATTCAGGTCCGTTGTTTTATTGCAGATTCACCTGCTCGAGCTTTCATTAAGGGTATGAAATATAAATGTTTTATTATTCTGAACCCCTCTCAAATTAACAATTTTTCAGGAGTAGCGAATTTCAACAGTCAGAATGGATGCCTAAAATGTAGCACAGTAGGAGAATACTCATATAATTCGCACTGTAATATATTCCCAGAAATAGGTTGCCCGTTAAGAACAGATGAGGGGTTCCGAGAAAAACTATATGATGGCCATCATAAATGTTACAGTCCCCTAGAAATGCTACCAATAGATATGATTGAACAGTTTTCTGTAGGTGACTCTCTTCACTTGATAGACTTGGGTGTTACCAAAAGATGTCTAATGGGTTGGCGAGATGTGTCTTTTCGGAATCACCGCCTAAAGTGGCCTGCAAAAGTTTCACAGGACATAACAACATTTTTGTTGAATTGCAAACTTCCTTCGGATATCCACAGAGCAGTCCGTGGTTTAGATTGTTTGGTATTTTGGAAAGCATCAGCATTCAAAACTTTTTTACTTTATTTAGGTATTGTTGTCACTAAAAAACATTTACCAAAAGATGTGTATGATCGTTTTTTATTATTATTGTGTGCTATTACTATATGTAGTTCTGAGCATTATAAACATTTTTTAGACCTTGCTGATAATTTATTGGCGAAATATGTTTTTGAATTCAGAGAAATTTACACCATTGACTTCATGACCAGTAATATTTATAATCTCACTCATTTAGTAGACGAGGTTCGCAAATTTGGTCCACTACATAGTTTCAGCTCTTATCCTTTCGAAAATAAGCTTTATAATATCAAAAATATTCTCAGAGGAAGGAGAAAACCATTGGCTCAAGTGGCTCGTAGATTAGGAGGAATGGGTAACAGTAAAAATAAAATATCTATTGAAAAGGGGACTCCTGTTTTAACTGTGGGCAAACCTATTTATCATTACATCATTACCCACAGTTTTACAAAATGAAAATGTGAAGCATTACAGAGAAATAAAAATGTCAAATTATTCATTGTGTGCAGATAACAAAAATTCGTGGTTTCTAACAAAATAAAAGGAAATTGTGTGTTTGAAAAGTGTTGTCAGTGAATCTGGAAGAATTAAGCTTTTCGGTAGTGCTCTGAGCAAAATTGAAAATTATTTTCATACCCCTATAATGTCATCTTTTTTAAATATTTATTGTTCCAGCTCTAAATCACTGAATGGAAAGCTTTATAATATAAGTGATGTTGAATGTAAATTGGTGAAGATAAATGAAAATTCAATAAGGTTCGTATTCTTTCCTTTATTACATACATTTAGCGATGTAAATTAGTTCACAATTCAACATAAAATAAAAACTCTAATGCTTCAACAATTTCTATACTTTTATCTCTCTCTACTCGTCATCCTCCAGTCCTTCCACAATAACTTTCTCTATCTGCTTTCTGAATAATTAGAAAAAAGGTATTCATTATATTTTTGTAGGTTTTGAAGCTGAATTTTCTATCATTATCTCTACTTCCTCTTCTCCATGAAAATTGCACAAGGAACTCTCTTGGGAAAGAATAATCTACAAGTGTGTAGCAATATGTTTTTCCAATCATTTTTCCTGAAGTTCCACATATCTTCGACTTCAATTGAATCTGAAGGCAGAACAAGTTACATATTACATTTCTGAGTACAACTGAGTATGGTATAGTATGTTTGTTTATTATGACTTTATAATATTATCATATTTTATCCTTACACAACTTTTTCCACTTAAGATGCCCAGAAGTGCTACTGAAATAATTTATCTGGATCTTGTTCAATAAAACATCAATTTACGAGTACATGTACCGGGTTTTTCACTATAATTTGACCCCCCCTTCAACTTTGTTACTAATGGTGATACAAAAAAATGTTTCGTCTAAAAGTTTCACGAAATCAACTGAGGTTTTTCCATATGAGGTTAAAAATTAAAATATATACAGGGTGGCCAACATAATGATACCAACTTTATTCTTTCAAATGGAACACCCTGTATATTTTTCCATGTTTGGCTAGCACTTTTTCCCCTGATTTCAAATATGTAACATATGTTGGTCTATCTCTTTTATTCTGAGAACCACAGAGTTTTAAATTTTAAGAACTACCTGCCAAGGTCTGTAATCATTTTACAAGTGGCAGAGTGCGTTTACTGAAAATGCTCATTTTTGGAGTTATAATAACGTCAATAAGAAGATATACAGGGTGAACAACATTGAATGCCACTATATTTTTTCAAATGGGACACTGTCTCTTCAATTTTCAGAGTTTCTAAGTTTTGAAATGATGACACCGAAATTCTTTATATCCAAAACATCTAAATAAGAGTTTCATTTTAGAATGGATTCTTAGCAATTAAGTATCCCATGAAAAATGATAAACTATGGTAATATGGTAAGAATAACATAAACTAAAGAAATTGCTCAAAATGACCACCTTCATTCAATACACATAGTTCATATAGTTGTCTCAAGTTGTTTAGACTATTTTTGATAGCATTATTATGGCTCTGATTCAAATCAGAAATTAAAGCTTCAAAATTTGTTTCTAATCATTGCATTATTATCATTATTCTTTGTGCTTTGACGGGATTAGTTCCAAATTATGGGTTTAATATTGGTTGATTTTATATCATTAAACTATTCTCCGCTTTCATTGATTGTCATTGTTGCTGAAGTAATTTTTTTCCTTCAGGAACGGCTATAAAAACATGTCCAACGGTGTTTAATCGGAACTATTTGGTGGCCATAAAATGGGTGCGCCATTACCAATCCAAAGATTAAATCGGCCACTTAAATATTCACGATCTTTCAAAACGCTATGCCAGATGATTCTTGAAATTTGAAACTCTGTGGTGCTCAGAATAAGAAATATAGACCAACATATGTTACATATTCGGAATCAGGGGAAAAAGAGCTAACCAAATATGGAAAAATATACAGGGTGTTCCATTTGAAAAAATGAAGTAGCCATCAATATGTTGGCCACCCTGTATATATTTCAGTTTCTGGACTTTTATCCAAAAACCTCAGTTGATTTCGTGAAACTTTTATACGAAACATTTTGTTGTATCTCCTTTAGTAACAAAGTTAAAGGGGGGGTCAAATTATAGTGAAAAACCCGGTACTTGTATTGCTCAGATAAAATGAACCGGGTTTTTTCGCTATAATTTGACCCCCTCTTCAACTTTGTTACTAGAAGAGATACAAAAAAGTGTTTTTCATGAAACCAACTAATGTTTTTTAATATGATTTCACAAAGTAAAATATATACAGAGTCCGCCCGCATCATATTGATTGAAAATTCAATTTTTAAAATGAAACATCCCATATATTTTTCATATTTGGATAGCTCTTTTTTCCCTGATTTCGAATCTTGAATATAAGTAGGTAACCTTGTTCTAAGTAACACTTTCAATTTCATTTTGTGAAGTCATATTTGAGAACATTAGTCGATTCTGTAAAACTTTTGTAGAAGAATTGTTTTTTTCAATTTCTTTTAGTGATAAATTCAAAGGAGGGGTCAAATTATAGTGAAAACCCTGGTATAATTTGCTGAAAATTGTCAGTTAATTGTGATATGTTTAATTGAAGGGGTCCAGGTATAATTCAAATATTGACACTACCTCATATGAGTTTAAAAGAAAAATATTACTTACTACTTGATTGACTTTCTCTTCACTTGATAATATGAGTTCTATTTCATCCATTTTTTCTAAGGTATCAATTGGAAAAGAACCTTCGAATTCGTTCCCTTTGTTTTTCAAAACAACCTCAGACTCCTTATTTTCTTCTCTCGTAATGAGGAAATCCATTCTTGTTCGCTGTTGGCTCAATTCTTTCATCATTCTTTCTTGATTTTCGGTTAACAGTTTTAAAGCATCCAGAATTGCTTTTTGGTTTTCTTTTATTTGCTCTATGAAACTGCTGTCTGCAAACTGCAGATTATTGAAATCATCGAAGGTCTCTGGCGAAGAAACATTCTGAATAAGTTTGTTTTGAAACAGTTGACATGAATGATGTTGAGTTAATTTATAACTTCATTCTGAAAAGAGACTCATAGTAGGAGAGCTGGCACGAATTTTTGGGTAGGTATTTGAGGCAAGCTGAAAACTTGTCAGATACCTCTCCTTTTATATCCCAACTCGGGATTGCAGATCTGGCTGGTGAGTAGCGGGGCTAAACCAACCCCTACATTTTTAATGGCCTGGCAGGTAGAAAGCCCTACCGAAATGATCTGTCTTTTTGGGAATCTTTTTTAGTTATAAGTAACACTCCATTAAAATTTCAAGCTGCCTCAAAAACATTTTTTATAATTTTTTGCAAAATATTTTTGCACGCGTCTGGCAATGTTAAAACCCCGATTAAATTATTTGGCAGCTTGAAATTTTAATGGAGTGTTACTTATAACTAAAAAATAAGATTCCCAAAAAGACAGATCATTTCGGTAGGGCTTTCTACCTGCCAGGCCATTAAAAATGTAGGGGTTGATTTAGCCCCGCTACTCACCAGCCAGGTCTGCAATCCCGAGTTGGGATATAATAGGAGAGTAATCTGACAAGTTTTCAGCTTGCCTCAAATACCTACCCTAAAATTCGTGCCAGCTCTCGGACTATCAGTAAGTACTAACCTCTTAGCATACCTCTGGAAATATTTTCTCGTTCTTATATGAACAAAAGGTTGTAACATCCTATAACATTCAGAATATTAAAAAAATTCACATATATATGAAAGAAACAGTATATGCACCTGCTCTGCTTTCTGTTTTATGATTTCGACATCTAAAACTTTTATTAAATTTCTGTTCATATCATTTTTGTAATATACATTTTGCTGAAAAAAAAAGGCGATCAATATAAGAAAATCAAATCACAGGATTATCCTACCTTATTATTCCTTTTCTCCATTTTTTCTGCAAGATGATTTAGATTGTCTCCAGTTGGCTCTTTTTTTCTAGGAAAATTCATCGTGTAATCGATGTCACTGTCTATATATTCCAGCATTGCTGACAGTTCTTCTTCCGCAGACTTATAAGATAAAAATTTATCCCTCTTATTATATTATATTATTCCTTATACAAGGATACTGTATGCATTCTTTTTGAGGGATTGAAAATGGATCTCACACGGCAATCGCTCCATTTTTCGTTTTTGGCCAATAAAGGATGCCGTTTTCTTCCCAAGCCTCAGGAACAAGAAGGAACATCTCTACCTGGCTCTTCAGTCTGTACGATTTTGAAAGACATCTGCCCTAAACATTGAAAATAGTAAACAATATTTCAGAGTTTAGGCAATGGAAGAAATGCTAGGTTATGTATGAAGAATGCTAGGTTATGTTTTCGTTCAGAGAGCAATCAATACGCATGCGTGAGAACTTCTGGTTATTTGAAGGTGTTCTGAGTTACCAATGTTACCATCGGTTATAATATAGGCATGATGGTGGCACAAATCACTCAGCTTTTATAAGGCTCCCACGTATATTTTATAGTGTTTTTTATCACTTCAATTGGTGATTATGAATACGTCAAAAATCATTATAGAATAAAAAGTTGCGATATTTATATAAGGGACGTGAAATATTTTATGGAAGTTCAAGTGTTGAGTATGACTAAATATTCTACACGGCCATATTGTTATTGAAAATGTCTTGATTTCTTAGCTTCGTTTAAATTTATTATGAATCAAAAAAGTTGAATTGAGACTGAAATTTTATTTTTTCGTTGATTTTAAGATAGTATGATTCTAAACTTAGTGTTTCTGAATAGAAAATGGTTAAATACAGAAATAAAATTGAAAATGATTTGGATATTTTTTTATGAAAAATTCAAAACCTTCGTATCTCGAGGGCGCACGTGTTATTAAGAGATGAAATGCGATTTCATACAGAGCAGAAAAAATCGTTAGTGTTTTTCCACTTACATTCTAGATTTTCGTCGCACTTATAAGAAATGAATATATTACTATTATCCACTATTCCAATACCTCTCTTCAACTACTTCACCAGCTCACCACTAACGACACTAACTGCATTTAATCAACCAACCAACAGATAAAAAAGGATGAATATAACATTTGAAGTTGAAGTTAGAGTGAAACAGACAGAGTTGAGCGCATGCGTGTTTTCATCCAGGAAGGTAATGAAAACAACTACCAGATCTGTTGCAGCGCCACTTATAAATCTTAAGACAATCCGCCTTTTTCAGTAACGGAGACGATACCGTCCCCAATTGGGAGTTCTATAAGAGTCGTATAGATAGTGTTGTAAAAGCGTTCAGATGGTTATGAGAAAAACCATAAGTCTTTTTCGACACAGTAATAAATTATATCATTTAAGGCAAATAAAGGATATATAGTGGCCAGAGAAAATGTTTTGTGACTTTATTATATTACTTTTAATTTTAAACGGCAGTGTCGAAGAGTGAAAGGGCACTTTTATAAAACAAAAAATGCTACTTGGGAGTGGCGAAAGCGGCGATAGCGTGAACGTAGACGCCAAGTATTGAATTTTCGCGCGCAATATCAACATCTCTGTGATTGGTTCAAAATCCGTAGGTTTTAATGCAGTCTCGCAACTACACTGATCAACAATTGCTAGGGATCACTTATGAACTTCTCTTCATTTGTATTTTTCTCAAGTTATCTTGTGAATATCTGTACATTATATGTTCTCTAAGGAAAAAGTAAGATGTTTTGAGTTGATTATATCAAAGTCTTCCTCACTTCATCGGCTTTTGTTCACAAAATCGATTATTATCTGTCGGCTGTTACAGGTGGAGTGAAAAAAAATGTGGTATTTGTTATTAAATCTGTTTTTTTCTCTCGTTCAAACACATACGGTGACAATAATTGAAGAAATGAGAACAATATCAGCTTATCGGTCATGCCGAGAAGACGTTTGGCTCCTGTGCAACTGGACCAAATCATACGGTGGATACAGGAAGGTTTGTCCCAGCGAGAAGTGTCCCGGCGGTTGAATGTTTCGCAAAGTGTCGTGTGTCGGGCTTGGAATAGGTTCATCCAAAACGACTCAGTAGCTTATGTTCATGGGGGAGGTCGGCAGCGCAGTACAACAGCTGCCCAAGATCGTCTTTTGATCCTCAATGCTAGGAGAAATCCCACTTACCCGGCGTCGCGGCTCAATAGATCACTGAGAGACTACATGTTCGTGGTTTGAGAGCACGTAGGAGGGTACAACATTCCCGTTTGAATAGGGAACACCGGGTTCATCGACGGCAATGGGCTGAGGAGCACCGCAATGGGACACTTGAAGATTGGAGCCGATGTTTATTTACGGATGAGTCTAGATTTCGTTTGGTCAACTCCGATGGACGTATTCTTGCTTGGAGGGAAAGAGGTCGAAGGTATGCAGAACAGTTTATGGTACCCACAACAGCTTTTGGCGGAGCTTCTATATGTGTATGGGGAGGCATTTGTTTGAACCAACGCACAGAGTTGGTTCTTCTGCAGAACACCACCATTACCAGCCAGAGATATCACGATATGATTATTGAACTCATAATTGTTTCGTTTGCGGCTGCCGTGGGCGAGAATTTCATTTTAATTGACGATAATGCCCGTCCACACCGTAGTCGTCTGGTTAATGAAGCGCTAGAAACTCATGCTATTGATAGGATGGACTGGCCAGCTAGCTCTCCAGACATGAATTGCAGAATTTTGTGTGTTCGTAATAAAGTATTTTTTTCTCCAACTCTCCATTTTTTTTCTCTTCTCAAGTGAACCATATTATCAACTGAAAATACTCTGATATCGGACTAAATTTATAATCTTGGAGTGAATATTTCAGAAATAAATTCAGAACAAGTAAGTGATCCCTATCAATTGTTGAGCAGTGTATTTGGTGTAAGCAATTTTACATCGATTTACATGAATACGGCGCCGATTTCTTCTAATTTAGTGAGCGTCGCATAGATGTCTCTATTTGTACCGGGGATTTCATCGAAATATAAGTCCATTTCCGGTATTCTATCATTACCATGGACCCGTCGTTCTTCTTTAACTTTTTTTCCTAAATTTTCATACAATCTAACATATGGATGGGTTATTCTCAGTAAATTATCTGATTACTTTCTCGAAGTGGTATTCTTGACGACCGCTCGTTTCAAGAAACGTATGCGATGTAATAAACGAGTGGAGAACATCTGGCAACACTGTAAGACGTTTCAGGAACGAACGGTGATTGGTGGATTGATGCACGTGATTCAGTGTATTCGAATTTCGAGAAGCAATTGACATTCGTGTTGTATAAGAATTAATAGTATATTGTTGTGCTATATTTGAATTAATATAATGTAGTTTCATTAGCGAAATCAAGCGTAAATATTATAATTAGCCAGAATAATGACAAAGAAAAGAATTCAATCAGTTCAGTACTGATGTAGTAGTTCATGCTAGCAAATCAAGAGCTTCAATCAGCAAATTTTTCGAATACTTTTTCACACCAAGAAGCAAAAAAAAAATGGTCGGACGAATAGTGTAGAAGCGATCAATGATTTTAAAACTAGCATGATGGAAAAATTAGCCATAAAAGAAAGATACTATAAGAGGAAATTGCAATTGCGAAAGGAAAGAAGACTTGGAAAAAATGCGAGGACGCAGGAAAGGATAGCCAGTGCCCTCGAAATGTTGGTGTATCAGCACAAAGAGTGATATTTGTGTTTAGGTTTATTTGTTCTTACAGTTTTGATTAACTCATTCTGAATGAAACTTCAAAGGTACCTAAGCTGAGTTTTTTATTAATACAAACAAAATCTTGAATGAACACTTCAGTAACAAATTTTATTCACAACATGTTTTTTTAAATTTCATCATTGAAACAAACATAAACATTTCATCATTAGAAAGCACATTATTTGTTTGTATCAAAAACCTTATTAACTCTAAAAATGAAAAGACTAGTGTAAGTCAGATTTGCAAAACAAGTTTGAAATGAAATTGTCAACAAAATATAGTTTATTATAAACTCCTACCTAAACAATGGGTGATAAATTATTCAGCTTCAGAGAAAAGATGTATACTTTTATAAACTAAAAATAAAAGCACCCAAATTTAATAGGATTTTATTAATTTAATGATGTAAACTCTGTAGATAATTTCTATTAGCATACCAATACGTTGAGAAAAGCTGAACATCACCATGAAATTTTTCAAAAATATATTCATTTGTTTCGCATGACACCAATGAATTGAACAGTAGGTTATTAGAAATTAATGGAAAGGAGGAATTTTGCTACGCTCTGAGACTATTTATAATTGAGGATCGTAGTCTTCTTCCAGCAGCCAATTCTGGATTCATCCTCGCTATGTGTACCTCGGCATTGCTTCTGTCAATGGAAGGAACGTCTAAACCAAAATCAAGCGCTGCTATGTGATTATCGGTTTTGTCAGATTCTGGTATATTATTTTCGATACATAAATTATGTAATACAACACAGGCATTGATGATCTTGGTCGCTGTCTCGGGGTCATAATGAAGAACTCTGTGTTTGAGCAGGCAACGAAATCTCATTTCAAGAACTCCATTATATCTTTCTATTGAGGTCTTTATGGTTTTATGTTTAATATTGTATAGATATTTTGAAGTACCTTCCATTGGTTCATCCTCTAAAGGAGTCAATCATGTTCTGAGTGGATGCCCAGAATCTCCTGCAAAATTATTTCAATTAATTTCATTCGAAACATAATGGACTCGAATAAACAGTTATTATCATAATGAAATAAGATATAAGATAACCTAACCTAACAGATAATAATTAGTATTTCCAGCTTCATGTAACCTCCTCAGAATTGCTTGAACATTGGACTTGCCCCAGATGAAAGCATCATTTGTGCTACCAGGAAATAAAGCATTCACATTCAATATTTTCAAATTATAATCACAAATTAACTGAACATTAATGGAATGATAATTCTTCCGATTGACATAAATGTTCTCTGGGCGTTCTTCATCATGTATTTTTGGGGGATAGATGGCTACATGTGTACAATCGATACAACCAATTATTCCAGGAAAATCATATCTTTTGAAGAACCTGTAATACAAAAAATAATAACTCACTGTACTACAATTCTCTTCTCTGGAACACTTACACTAATCCTTACTGATTAAGTTGGTCATAATATTTCATCCTTATTTAATACCTCTATAATTTCGTGTACACATTTCGAAACAGAAGGCTGGGATATGGAAAATATTGAAATTGCATCCTTTATCCATTTGGTAGCTTCCACTAGCAAAGAACCGTAAGGCCACCAGAAATCTACAAGGAAAACAATTATTATGTATAAACAAGGCAAGAACATTGAGAAATTTCACTCTGAAAACATCACAATCGATAGATACTTACTTTAGTGGAAATATGTACTCTGAGGTCATATCAATGAGAAATTTCACCAATTCTTTCGAGAGACAAAAGAGTTTGATGAATTGTTTGTCAGTCAAATCATCAAATGGTTTACAATGCTGCCTATATGTCATTTTATCACTTTGTTCAACTATTTCCAGCACTTCAATCAACATTAACTGCACAAATTCATCAATTTCGATTTTATTTCACGAGTTGAAAATGTAAACAAACCGTCAATCACGCCACACGTTTCTACGGAACGAGCGATACAAAACGCTCGCTGTAATCACTCGGTTTGAAAACGCATGCGTTCCCAAGTTCGTGTGTCAAGAATACCAAACCGTTCGTTTTCGGGCGAAAGCGTGTTCGCTTCTAAAGACCACTTGTCGAGAATACGGGCTCAGGTGCAATCTACAAACTCCAGATGCACCATGGGAGAAAGAAAACCATATGTGAACCTGCGAGTTAAAACGAGAGGCAAGTGGTCGCAGGCTCGTCTATGCATGCGCTGATAGCAAGCGTATAGGATTTTACACACAATTTTGTGAATGCGTAGAACGTTGAACCAATGCCGAATTACTCAATATTATGAGGATTGATAATTTGAAAGCTTTCATCGAGTTCATAAATCATTCAAAACTGGTTGAAAAACAACATGAAGAAGGGGAATTATCGAATATGATTGAATTTATGGAAATGCATCAACCTGATAATTTTCGGTTTGTACACAAAGGAGTTCGAACAACCCTGTAATTCTTCTCTTTTAAATATGAAGGACTTTTAAAAGAGTGTTTCTCCTTCTTCGTATGGCGCTCCCTATATGATCTATTATGTCGACACGCTTAACAAAAATCACTTATATTATCATCACTACCTCCACATTTAATGCAGAGAACTGAAACTGAATTAAGATTATACCCGAACATATTATAATCTCTACTGGGATAATCAATATCAGGACCCTCGAGTGGTAAAATGTATAATTTGTTTTTTTCCAGTTTTGGTTCGGGGGCGATAACCTAGCTCTTTGGAGCCTCTCCATTATCCACACCTATGAACCCGCCCCGTTCAGGATTGGAAAAACCGGCAGCCATTATAGATAACAGCATCACAGAAAGTAGTACCTATACTTTGTAACGTTATTATTTTTGACTTTGTCATAAAATGTAGTTTTGCCATCTTTTTCTAGAAATTATTAGTTAAGTAAACTTATTGGGATGTTTCATTTTCTAAATTTCCTTATTTTTGTGATTGTTCACCTCGTTTTCCTACCTGTTCGAATTGTTTTCCTTCAGGAAACGGTTTGTTTATTATTTGAAATTGTGAGGTTAATGTGTGTTGTCATATTTGTTTGGTTAGTTCATTATTATTTGGCCTCAGTAAAGTACTTCGGAAAATTGTGGAAGAATTATAGAAATGGATTTATAGAGACCCTCCTCTGGTATAAACTGCGTAGATTGTCGGTACCGGATTAATTTCTATATCGTTTTGGTTTTTGATGTGTTTTCTTCTTTTTCTTCGCTGTGACAACCATGACAACTGATAGGCTCTGTGAACTTTCTGGAAATTTCTGTGTGACTGTCAAGGCCGACATTTTGGTTAATGTGAAATTCGTTGAGACATTTTTCGAAGAAATTGTGAATCTAGATTCATCCTCGTTTTGAGGGATTAAAACTTCGAGTGTCATTATTCCCTGGAGAGTATTTTGGAATATTTTGGGAAAAATACGTTTCATACGTGATCATAAACTCTTCCACAGGAAATTCGTTAGGTTGTTGTGTAGCGAATATAATTGGAATTATTTGGAACAAATTCTTGACTGAATTGGAGGTTGAACCTATCTCCCTCGAACAACAGAGGGTCCACGTACTGGGGTTTCCACGTACTGGGGTTTTCACGTATCTGGCTGTAGTTCCACGTAGTTCCACGTATTGGGTGTAGGTGCCTGAGTTTTCACGAGCTGAGTTATTCCACGTACTGGTCAGTTTCCACATACGTGTCAGCTATCCACGTAGTTCGGAGTCCCGAGTACCTGAGTCATCTAAGTACCTGTCAGTGAGGGGTAACAATTGGCATCTTGGAGGTCGACGTGCCTGGCTTCATACGTTCAACTTACCATTTGTAATAATTTGTGCAGGTAACCAGTGCATAGCACTGGCTTTAAAGTTGTAAATCATTGGTTTCTTTTATTTTGATAATGTGTGATATTATTCTATAAGGTAATTTTATATATAACTGTGAGCAATTATAGTGAGGTGCACTTCATAAGTTGCGTTGGGTACCAACAAAGGTACTCGTATATCCCTTCAGGATTTTGTTATCGTGTATCCCTTCAGGATTTTATTATAGGATAATTGATCGGTATTCCCTTCAGGAATCATTGTTTGATTTAGAGTATTTTTTTTAAAGTAGGTTCTGATAACCTAAACCCGAGCGTTAAGCTGAACGTAAGTTGATCAAGTGGGTTTAGTTTGTTAGTTTAGATTATTGGTTATTGGTTCTTACCTGATTTAGTGTGTATTTAGTGTTTTCCTTTTGACTACCCCTTGGGGGATAATCTTTATTCGTATTGAATCAACCACTGCACATATATTTTTATTTTTGTTAATAAATTATTGTGACTTGAATTTTGAGGGCTTTTTGTTAACTGTTACTCTGGTAGAGGAGTAAGCAGTTCATTTACCTTGAGTAGGCAGGCATTACTCTACCTGGCGCCCATTTTATTCTATCATATATAACTCACTCCCTTCTCCACTGAGTGTGGCCGCGAGCTTACTATTGCTGAAACCGGCTTTCCCCAAAGTCAACGTTTCAAATTGGCGCCCAACGTGGGGCCCATAGTCAATGACAACTGGCATGCAGTGGTTGATCGGTACTTTTGTGGTATTTTTTTCGGTTTATTTTTCTTTCCCTATCATGGAATTGAGAGTAGTTTTAACTATGTTTGTAGCGTCGGTATTGTTTTATTGATTAGTTTATCTGCAGCGTATTTTCAGTCTGTTTTTATTGTTGATTAAGTATTTGACGTGGTCCATTGGGTTTGTTGATTCGCCTGATGCGTTTCTAGTTTTCGTGGTAGATTTTTCTTTTGAGCTGCGTTGTATTAGTTCGGTCAATTTTGTTTATTTGATTCTTATCAGATGTTTTTGGTGATGCTAGTGTGGATGTGGTTACATTATTTGCTGGGTAGTAGGTGAATGAATTATGGGGCAGAGGATGGCTGTCCCTTGCCTTGAGCATAAATTGACTAGGGTGGTCACTACCCCCATTCAGTGGCTGAAGTACAACAAACATCTTTTGTATTTTCAGTTTCACGGTAGTAACATAGCTACACTTCATCCTCAGTAATTGGTGACGAGGTTAAGTATATTGTATTAAAGTGTGACTTTGATTCCCCGATTTCGATATTTTCTTTGGTGATTTTTTTTGTGACATTTCTGTTTAGGACTATTTGCCATGTGTGGCGATTATTGTGACTCCTGAATGGAGGATTAGGTATCTCGACTTTGAATGTCGATTTGGCGTATTTTCCGGGTTTTTGACTTATGTACCTTAATATGGTGACTCCTTTGTGGAGGATTATGGATGTCTGAATCCGATTTTTTAATTAACCCCTATTGTGACTTTTGTGGCTCCTGTATGGAGGATTAATTGTCTCGACCTTGAGTGTCGATATGGATTTTTCGATCTTTGACTTGTTTTCCTTAATGGATAGCTCCCTTGTGGAGGATAATGGATTTCTTGATTTTGACTCATTGTTAAATTGCCCTATTGTGATTTTTGTGACTCCTGAATGGAGGATTAGGCATCTCGACTTTGTCGATTTTGTTGTTTTCCGATTTTGACTTATATACCTTAATGTGGTAACTCCCGTGTGGAGGATTATGGATTTTTTCCGATTTTGTATTTTTCGATTTTTGACTTTTGTGATTTTCGTGGCTCCTGAATGGAGGATTAGGTATCTCGACTTTGAGTGTCGATATGAACGTGACGTTGGTGTTTCCCGATTTTTGATTTTCTTTGATTGGTAACTCCTTTGTGAAGGATTGTGGATAGCATGCCTGCGATTAGCCCCTATTGTGACCTTTTTTGTTTTTTTTTTTTGTGATTCCCGCAACTCCCGACGAGTTAGTGACGCGTTTGGTCGTGTATTGAGCCGTTGCTCTTTACCCACGAGGACCACCGCTTTTCCTTATTTTGACGTTCCCGATCTTGTCGTTTTGTGTTACCGATTTTGATTCTCGATTTTGACATCACTCCTGTAGGGTTGTGATGGGAGTCGTTGAGGTTGCGACTTTATTGTAAAGAAGTCCTCCATGTCCAGCACCTTACCTGGAATTTTCGGTTCGAATTTCAGGTAAGTTTCTCCTTTAGTTTGAAAAAAAAAAGTGTACACCCAAAAATCGGCCTTTTTGTTAGTATCCTTAGTTGAACTGGTTTTGTTTTCCTTTTTATTTAGTTTTCGTTAGGCCCGTTGGACATGTCGGTACCCAGTCGCCTTCAGCGATTGGATATCTTTCACTTTTGTGCTGTGTGGATTAGGGATTTTTCCCTGTGGTGGGCTATGAAAGTCACCGTAGTATTTTTGTCAATATCTTGCCGTCTTCAGCGATTAGGTATTTTTTTTTTGTTTATTTTTTTATTTCGGGCTCTGGTTGAGTGATGATATTTGTCGGTATTCTCGCTCCGTTTCCATCTCGGTGGAAATGGCCTTCAGTAATCAGATGCTCTTTCACTTTCCTTATACATTAGCGCAACTTGTGGTAGTTTCAGTGTGCCTGGATGGCAAAACCATTAACCGGAAAAAAAATGGACCTTCAGTCATTTTTTTTTTTTAAAGTAAGGGGGGAATTGTAACGTTATTATTTTTGACTTTGTCATAAAATGTAGTTTTGCCATCTTTTTCTAGAAATTATTAGTTAAGTAAACTTATTGGGATGTTTCATTTTCTAAATTTCCTTATTTTTGTGATTGTTCACCTCGTTTTCCTACCTGTTCGAATTGTTTTCCTTCAGGAAACGGTTTGTTTATTATTTGAAAATTGTGAGGTTAATGTGTGTTGTCATATTTGTTTGGTTAGTTCATTATTATTTGGCCTCAGTAAAGTACTTCGGAAAATTGTGGAAGAATTATAGAAATGGATTTATAGAGACCCTCCTCTGGTATAAACTGCGTAGATTGTCGGTACCGTATTAATTTCTATATCGTTTTGGTTTTTGATGTGTTTTCTTCTTTTTCTTCGCTGTGACAACCATGACAACTGATAGGCTCTGTGAACTTTCTGGAAATTTCTGTGTGACTGTCAAGGCCGACATTTTGGTTAATGTGAAATTCGTTGAGACATTTTTCGAAGAAATTGTGAATCTAGATTCATCCTCGTTTTGAGGGATTAAAACTTCGAGTGTCATTATTCCCTGGAGAGTATTTTGGAATATTTTGGGAAAAATACGTTTCATACGTGATCATAAACTCTTCCACAGGAAATTCGTTAGGTTGTTGTGTAGCGAATATAATTGGAATTATTTGGAACAAATTCTTGACTGAATTGGAGGTTGAACCTATCTCCCTCGAACAACAGAGGGTCCACGTACTGGGGTTTCCACGTACTGGGGTTTTCACGTATCTGGCTGTAGTTCCACGTAGTTCCACGTATTGGGTGTAGGTGCCTGAGTTTTCACGAGCTGAGTTATTCCACGTACTGGTCAGTTTCCACATACGTGTCAGCTATCCACGTAGTTCGGAGTCCCGAGTACCTGAGTCATCTAAGTACCTGTCAGTGAGGGGTAACAATTGGCATCTTGGAGGTCGACGTGCCTGGCTTCATACGTTCAACTTACCATTTGTAATAATTTGTGCAGGTAACCAGTGCATAGCACTGGCTTTAAAGTTGTAAATCATTGGTTTCTTTTATTTTGATAATGTGTGATATTATTCTATAAGGTAATTTTATATATAACTGTGAGCAATTATAGTGAGGTGCACTTCATAAGTTGCGTTGGGTACCAACAAAGGTACTCGTATATCCCTTCAGGATTTTGTTATCGTGTATCCCTTCAGGATTTTATTATAGGATAATTGATCGGTATTCCCTTCAGGAATCATTGTTTGATTTAGAGTATTTTTTTTTAAAGTAGGTTCTGATAACCTAAACCCGAGCGTTAAGCTGAACGTAAGTTGATTAAGTGGGTTTAGTTTGTTAGTTTAGATTATTGGTTATTGGTTCTTACCTGATTTAGTGTGTATTTAGTGTTTTCCTTTTGACTACCCCTTGGGGGATAATCTTTATTCGTATTGAATCAACCACTGCACATATATTTTTATTTTTGTTAATAAATTATTGTGACTTGAATTTTGAGGGCTTTTTGTTAACTGTTACTCTGGTAGAGGAGTAAGCAGTTCATTTACCTTGAGTAGGCAGGCATTACTCTACCTGGCGCCCATTTTATTCTATCATATATAACTCACTCCCTTCTCCACTGAGTGTGGCCGCGAGCTTACTATTGCTGAAACCGGCTTTCCCCAAAGTCAACGTTTCAACTTAGTAGCTTTCTTAATGCGACCCATAAATTTGTAAACAAATGTTTACTGTTTAGACACGAGATTTATTTTGGCTTGACTTTGTTGATCCTTGTATCTAAAATCAAACCTACATGTAAAAGTTCAAAAAAGCAGTTTAATTCACTTTATATCTGGTATATTTTCGTTTTCAGTTCAATGTCTTTCAAGATCCAAACAAAATTTTTTTAGGTCTTCTTTTTCTGGAAGTTTAGTAACATTATTCAAAAATCCCCATACTTGCTGATGTTGTTTCAATGCAATATAATTATCTACTAATGGATAGAAAACATCCCTTTTAAAGGTTTCTTCAGGCGTCGTGTTTGTTTCCTCAGAAGACTCGTACAAAAAATGCGTTTTGTTTTACGAATTCTTTTCTCGGGAGAATGGGTTCAATGTCAAGTTCAGCAGCAATTTCTTTAGCGGAAATTACCGCGTTCACGTATCCATTATGTCTTAATCTATCTAAAATTTTCAAACAAGTATTCAACATTTCAGAACATTCACTTAGGTCTACCTCTTTCCCTTGAATACCCTTACTAACCAAATTAACTTCATAGAGAATGTCCCCCAATAAGATCTAAGTTACGATGAAAGAACAGACTTCCATCTGATTTGTCAACGATTGAGCTGTTTAGGGAGTATCAATTTGGTCGTGTAACTCAACCAAGGCATCCCTGACTTCAGCGTATTGGTGCCTGACAGCCCTCATACAAGCTTCCCAACTTGTTTCACACACTTGCTTTTAAGTGAGGGCTTTCGTATGGTCGCTCATTACACACCAGCGTTTCGTTGAACCAGATATTATGGTAAAGAGGCGTTGTAAAATCCCAAATAAGAATGACTTTGCTCCATCAGCGATTACAAGGTTCAGGCTATGGCACCCACAAGGAATGAACACAGACAAGGGAAAGTTGTCGAGTACACGGGCTTGAACTCCTTCATGTACTCTTGCCATGTTGGCGCCATTTTTTTTATATTTCTAATCCCTATTTTTTTAACCACGGCCCCCAGCCTGGCGCCCAAGGCCCATCACGCGACGGCCCTGATCAATGCATAATGAACATACAATGTAAACTTCGTTGATCTCGGTCTCGAGATTCTTAGTTGTGCCATCAGAACATTCAGAACAAATATCATTCAAACTACTTGTATACATACTGTTTTCATCCTTTCGGATGTACTGGTTGTTTGCCACCTCTAAGAATGCATTCTTTACGAAGTCGTATGTCCTTGTTGCCTAGGGCAAAGTTGTCATGGTTGTAAAGAATGCCAAGAAACCATTGACATTCTTCTCCCTGTGCAGGAAATATGGAACCACGATTTTTGGGTCCCATGGAACACCTAGTTACTTGAATGCCTGAATCCCTTTCTCAAATTGGGAAAGAAAAAAAAAAGTTCACTGGATTCATCTTCGGGTAGAACACCGTCTTGCCAAAGTTGTCCAGTACTTCTACCATCTACTGGACGTCATTTTTTACAAACATTTTTGTAAGTTTTTGGAAGGATTTTGCTGTTGATTGGTCATTTTTTATGACTGCTTTGGGAGCGTGCTGCAATTATGCTTCCAAATATTGCAACACTTGGGCATTATACATGTGTTTTCTTCATTTGTCATCGTGCAATCCGGTCCACCCATGTCTTGATTTAGAAATAATGAACGTCCTAAAGCTCGCATGCCACGCTCGACTCTTTGTTTCCAGCATCGGAAGTTTGAGTGGCCCTTTAGTTTGTCACTGCTTTCGAAATGTGGTATTATGAACTCCGACATAAGTCACCTTCTCTGTAGTTACTTTGGATCAGCTAAATGTGGTTGGATTTTGAGATGCACAATTTTTTCAGCTAGCAGTCGCACGAAACTTTGGTTTGTCAGCATCTTAAATATATTTTCAGGAACTTCCATTGTCGGCATCTCACTCACGTTGGATTGATCTATTTATTCTTGATGACTCATCTCTTCTTGAGTGTGGATTTCTTTTAACTTCACAAGCCTTGCTACCATGTGAGAGTGGATTAACAAGCACACGTGTTTTGAACAGTTTATTCGTTGATATTAAACAAACTTGAAATCAAAAATAACAAATAATACTAAAGGAGGTTTGATTCGCTGCTGGAGGTGTGACGCCGTTATCTTTTGGTGTCTGTCATCTCCACCTTTAGCGGTAGTTTTTACTTTTTCTAGTTGGTCATGCGCAATAGACTAAACATAACAGTTGTCAGCAGGGTGTTTTATAGAAGTGTACTGGCGCCAAATATACTTTGGTCAGCAGTTCTTTCTTTAACTAAATCATTACGTGAATCAGAACGCACAGGGTAGTTTGAAAGATGTTTTTCCGAGCTGATAGATTATGAAAGATTTCAAACAATTAATATATCCACATTCATATGCATTTAGATATCTATGGCTTACTGCCATGTGGATAATAAATGTCTTGTCTTCAGAAAATTTACCATAGCATGTTTTACATTGGATTTTAAAAAATCCAACTATATAATGGTCATGAAAACAAAACTGAAAAATATCCGTTTACTACCCTTTTGACTGAACTTTTATTTTATCGACTATATCAAGTATATTCGGTATATTGTCAAATTTTGTTTTTAAATCGTACTCTGACAATTGGAGGAACACCCAAATATGTTCAGATCCAAATGGATAAATTCAGTTTAACACGTGTATTAACTGAAAACATATATCTACCGCTTTCAAGGCGGTATTAACTTCGTATATGATTTTGTCGAAACTCATATAAATGTTCTTTATTTCCGTGTATGTAGCGGATTCAACTATAAAAAATGGCAACATAGGAAGACCATATCTTTTCAAAGTGTCCCTTTTTTTCAATCAAATTTTCCAGGTCGCCAGTAGTCTGAAAATATATGCAAGTTGAATAAATGAAAGAGTGCATGCCACTTACAAATACTGACTTTAATTTGAAAAAGTGTACCTTCGAATCATTTTCTGTAGGATGCAAATTGGTTTTAGTTTTCCTATTGATTGATTTCGTAGCCAACAAAGAAACCAAAATATTCAATATCGAAAAGTGCCGTGATTCTGAAATTTTAAAATCATATTATCTATGAATAATAGGTGATACAATTAAATTAGTCATTCGAAAATAATTTTTCTGTTTGTGTGATATAGGCCTTTTTGTGAGTTACAGATGCAAAATATTGTTACACAAAGTTTTCAGATTGAATACAAAAACAACCAGCTGTAGCTCACAGAATAACCTGCGTCACATATCCAAAGAAATTGAACCCAGTGCATATATTTTAGGCTAATCAAATCAACCTTGAAATCCACCCAAGAAATTTTATTCTATGCTTTGTTTTTGACATATTCCTTGTAGAAAATCATAGCCTATAACCATCACATATTTTTTTGGGTGATTATTTCTTGGTGGATTATTATGCATGCTCTATTATAGAAAAAATATATACAATTGTATATAATTATTTGCAATACCTTTATTTACTTCAGAACACTGAATTATTTCAAGGATCAATTATCTGCTGGTGTTAAAGACTTGTTGCTTATCTTCAGTAGGCTATTGAAGACAGATTCAAATCTACCGTAAATTTCAGGCTATCTTGATTTGAAATCAGTATTGAATGATGCGGAATTCATTGAGTACTTCATATATCTCAACTTCTTTAGATAAATGTATTTGTCGAAATTGTTTTCGTCCTCTGTCCAGGGCTCCTGGTCAGCCGGGTAACATCATCTTCAAAGTTGTTATAATTCTCTGGAATATAACAAACATATTATCAAAAATATTGATAAAAAACATGTTCAATAAAAAATCAATAATAATATCAAAAATATCAACAAAAATATATTCAATAGGAAAACAATAAATAATATCAAAAATATCAACAGTAATGAAGTGGCAAAAACACGAAAAAAACATGGAAAAGTCAACTTTCATCGGACAATTGTTCTATACTCGCGTACGAAACATTTTCCATCGCTGTATACGAAACTACTAATGGTTGTGAAATAGGCGAAGATTCATCCATTTCGCAACCGATTTTGATGAATTTCGTAAAGTGAGACCAGTCGATGACGCTCTAGACAAAATGGAATAGTCCATCTTGTTTAAGGACCATAACTTTAATTGCCCTAAAACAGGAACACCCTCAATAGCTTTCTTGGCATAAATTTGTTGCATGGGGGATAATTTTCTGAAGGAACTAGCTCAACCCTCGGCGAAAGTATCAGCATCGTCTTTGGTGCGACAATTTCCCTAGTGCTTCCTTTAACAAAATCTCCCTCTCGGACATATGCTGTGTCACATACTTCTTCTTCCTCTTCGGTGTACACGAAGGGGATGGCCATTTTAATTTTCAACCTAGAAAAGCAAAATTGGATGAGTATGTATTCAGAATTAACCAAAAACAAAATATTGTAGGTACAAATATAAGATGTTATTTCTTTGAGGAAGCAATAACATAACATGCACTCAAGTTTTCTTAAAAGAAGAAACAAAGATTTTATATAGAGTTGGAAAGATAGGCTTGTATTCGTAGTACTAAAAAATGACCACATTATTCAGTTAGCATTAGACCTACAGATGGCACTGAAGATGAATGTATTTTTATGCAAAATCTGTAATTTTCATTGAAAGTATCAAGAACAGTGCGTAATGAGAATTGACGAGAAATTATTATTCTCTACAGAATGTTTATTTTTATATTTTGACACTTTTTTATATCAGTGACATATCCCGTATACAGAGTGATTAACTTATTTTGGTAATCTGAATTTTCTCGAAAAGGAATGAATATTTTGTGTTGACGGTATTTGGTACAAGTCAATGTTAACCTGGGATGTGCCCAAAAGTCAGAGGAAATAATTAAGTTGCCAGGCGTCGCGGGGTTATCAATTTTTTGTTTTCTCCAGGAACATACTTTTTTTATTGTGTCATGCGAAAGATAATTCAATTCTGAATGTTTCTTCCTCATTTTTTAATGAGGAACATTCAAAATACAAAAATAACATAGTTCTATTCAATAGATTCCGCATAAATATGCAAACAGTAAATCACTTACCCTCAAATGTTTTCTGCAAATGTAGCAAGCCTTCTTCAACTAGGAAATTCTCCATATCGATCGAACTTTCACTTTTGTAACGTATTAAGTTATCTACTTCAATAACAGACACAATTTTTCTGGTATTAACACTGTATAACAATAAACTTGAAACACAAAACATCCACGTTCGGTTCGCGGCATAAACTTGCTATGGCGAATCAAGCATTGAACTCGTAATTCGGACGGTGACGCTAGTCCCCTACGCTTTGGGGCGCAAGCGCGCTTGCGAGTTTGCTGCTGGAGATTGAACAGAAAGCAAACAAGTCCAGACTCGAATAAAGTCGACTAACGAGTAATATACATTTCTCAACTATTGACATATCTCTGGAATATGAATTTCTGTGGAATATATGTTCGAAATAAATATAAGAAATTTCTGACAAATAATAGTTATTTAATAAACTAGGTTATTAAAGACAGCGACTAATGGTCAAGATATTTTAATGCGTGAGCGGAGCGAACGCGTTAATAGTTCGAGACCATTAGTCGCTCGATTAATAACCGAGTTTATTACAAGATTTTTCCGACGATCTCAATATGAATAGTTTATAAATTCTTGATTAAAATACATTCTCAATTCGCACAAGACATACATTTGACGTAAAGGAATTTCTATGTTTCAGTAGAGTTTTGACATTTCTCGTAGTGCTTCTGAATACTTTGTGTTAGGTTGCCATGAGGATTGCACATTAAAATGGCTAAATAATTGAGCACTAAAATGGGTCATTAATGCTAAATTTCGTACACATTAAAAGCACCTTTCATTTCGAAGTCGGCGGAAAACAATATTTGGGACAAATGAATAAGGCTCAAATAAATTTGTTATTCAGGAAAAATAACTCAAATATTTCCACTTTTTCACTGAGAATACGGTTGATTTATTAATGTTTTATTATATTCATTGTGAATAAAATCGGGTCAAATAATGCTTTATTAAATGTGAACCGTATAATTTTTCTCGGTGTAGTTGAAAATGTTGATTCACAAATGTAGAGGAAACAAAAAAAGAAAAAAAAATTAAGGCTACCATTCTTAGCCATGAAAACTTTTCGTCAGTCTCCAACAATCAGTGTTATAATCAAATGCCCTAGCTTTCAACAATATTTTTTTTTTTTTACTTACCTATTTTAACAGTTAAGTTATCAATGTCAATGATTTCACTAAAAGGTAATGTCATGAAACTCAACACTATTTCAAGAGCGACGAAATACTCGAAACTTTTTTCGAACTTCAGGTGAAAATTATCCAGCTGAATGTTTCGAAGTTTTGATTTCTTTACTCACCTCTTCTAATTGAGATGCATGTTTCTGAATTTGAGTTTCGAATGTTTCGATAAAACCTATTATTTAAATTATATTCCTGTTCTTGTCTTGAAGATTAAGGTTCAAGTTATTGAGTTTTTCTGTTATGTCACAGAAAAAGGACAACTTCATAATTCATAAATTTTCATCATCAAGTTCAGGTACATGTCCTCCAATGGATTCGATAAATATTTTGATTTCTGGCAGTAGTTGGCGAAACCTCTTCTAGAAAGCACCACTACTAAGCCACCTAACATCTGTATGTATCTAAAGGGTGCCTTTGCAAACTTCTGGCTCGAATTGAATTCACTTTTTTAAAGACAATTGTCATAATCAATCAAACTTATGAGTCAAGAATTTTGGAGCACAAAATTGGATGTTGTATGATGCAGCCATAGTTGGTGAAACTGGGAATATCGTCATAATTTTCTCAGAATGAACTAAATCAACATTCTGACCAAGCATAGCAGGAGCTCCATCTTGAGTAATATCAAATAGTTTGTGAATCGGAAGCTCGGTTTTTCCTACAAAATCTTTGAAACATGTGTAAATACCCTAATCTCTGGTTTGCCTCTTCAATGGAACCATCTTCAAGAATTCTTCTTTTGTCGTCACCCCCGAATAAATTCGGTGAAAGTCGAGCAATTAAGGACATATAATTCGATTACTGCCAGAGTGCGGTTCACATTATGGCGGTGAATTATCATTGGCTTCCTGGAATAACTTTACAGAAGCTCATTCTTGAAGAAAAAATGAGTCTTATATTTTATCACTCCCAAGGAAATTTCTTGTGCGCCGTTGAAATTGAGGCATGCTATTTCATCTTTTTCAATGGACTAATTCAATATCAGTTGCTGTTTTTAAGGAAAGAATGGAAAGCATTGGATTTTGCTGACATGCCTTCAAAAAACTCTTCTTTAGAGAAAAATAAACAGTTCAAGTGATGGTCACAATTCATTGAACAGTACTGCACATGTCATGATTTGATATTTTTAGGGTGTTGAATATGAAAAGATGAAGAAGCGTGCTTGGGTTATATTTGCGCGAAGCAAAAAAATAATTCATCATAGAAAAATGAAGAAAGAAACAAGAGGTACGAAATCAATTGCAATAGTAATTGAAAAGGTACTTACACATATTATGATATCTCACGTGATCGCGTCGGTTTTGTACGGCGATCAAGATGTAAAACAATTGGTTAGTTTTACTATCTGTGAAAAAGACATTGTGGTAACTGCCTTTCATTACATTATTGTAATATTGACATGGATCATCATTTTATCATAAATAACAAGTATTTCACGCAACCTTCGTATTAAACTGAATTCTGTGTTCTCGTCCATGTTCAAATGAAAAATGAAGGTATCGTAGGGAAGTGGACAAATAAGTAAGACTCTTATAACTTCGTCGACGTTGCGGAACCGTTCGTTCCTTTCACAAGACTGAAAACAATTTCATTTCAACAAACAATTACATTGAAAATCTCTTTGCTATTACCTCGTTACAATGTTAAATCTCAAAAGTTGGAGAGTAATCTTGGATTAAAGTTGGATTATCGGCTTATTAGATCGAAAATAAAATAATTAAAATCGCACACAACGTGACCATCAAATGACACATCAATTATAAGAGTCTTACTTATTTGGGCACTTCTCTACGATACCTTCATTTTTCTTTGTTTTAAACTTTTTCGCAATTCAACTCCTTATCAATATTGCCTCAAGCAGAAATATAAAAACTGAAAACGGAATTATATATAATTTTTCCTATTTTCCCGAAAAAACAGCATTTGATAGATTACTTTCATTTCTGTCATAATATGTACGAGTTCGAAGAACTACAGATCTGCCAAAACTTGAACATATGAACATTCCGAAATTCAATTTTCATTCCTGAGTTTCAAGTTAAAGGGCGTTATAAAATTCCCTAGATATTTTAGTCACTGTTTCAATTTTATCGGATGGAAAAAAATATGTTGAATATGAGACCCAATTCAAGGAAAGGATTTTTTTAATACATTCAAGAAAATTTTCAAAGATTTTCATGATTTTTTTTCTAAACGTGAGTTAAAATTGTATAACTCCTTCGTAATGACGAAATATTTCCTTTGAAGTTGCAAAAGGACAATTTTTTCTCCAGGAACGAGCTTCAAGAAATTCCATTGATATTCATATTTTTTTCAAAAATGGCAGCTTATGTTGTGCACCTTCAGTTCATCGATATTCACAAAATCGTCGAATAACTTTGGTGATACATTTCGAACAAGTTGATTACTTCGCAACCGCATAGACAACGGAAGCTCACATTCTTCATCAAATGAAGGTATATCTTCTATAGTCTCTATTCATAAAAATGCATGTCTGAAGCAGTTTTCAATGGCTTTCTCCTCTCGGAAGACCTTTCCCATGCTTTATTCTTTACTGCACAGTTTTCTGAAATGCAGAAAAAAAATATTTCCAGATGGGATTATGAATTTGAGAGCTAGGAAAAATAAAGAAAAAAATTCAAGTTACGGTGCATATCTGTTACACTCCGCGGTGAAATGTTCTAGTATGAATTATTTGGTTCATGCATAGAGCAATATAGTACTTATTCATGAGTTACACTACAAATTATGAAATTTATAAAAACAATTATTATTCTTATTCAGACAAAAATTGGCCTTACATTTTTGGCATATAATAGAAGAAAATCCTTTACATTCGGGAAACTTGCAGTGACCTCTTTTTTCTTCTATTATTGGCCACCTTTGTTGGTTCTATTGAGACCTCTGCACATGCATTCAGCAACTTCTGGTCGAAAATTGCACAATGATAAAACGTTGGATTCTTTCCTTTTTTTACAAACTTTTCGATAGAGTACCCACGAATTTACTACTGTCACATCCAATAATGATAGAAAATTCGTAGATACCATTTTTTAGATCGTATTCTTATTTTATAGCTACCAATCAAGCTATCTGTGACGATTACATTTCTTCAAAATATTTGGGCATTCAATTATAATTTTTCGTCTCTTTTGTTTGTCAAATCTGGTGACCTGGTGTTTCGGCATTTCACCGCAAAATGTAAATAATAATGTGACCGGCTTCTTTCCCAAGCACAGCAGAAATTTTTGTTTGGTCGATTTCGGACATATATCAAAACGAAACTCCTCTTTTTTCCTTTTTTATGTTATTTTCGTTTGGGAGAGGACATTTGGGGACTCTATTTCTTCTTACTGTACCAATACTGTGGATACCATTTTCTCTACATGATGGAGTAATGATAAGGATGTGTAATTATTATCATAATACACCCTGTAGTGTTGGTGTTTGGGTACATCCCTCAACAGTCTTATGACCACGTTGCTACTCGCGCCGAGATCTGGTTCAGAGTCGAGTCTTTTAGAGTCATCATTTTCTTTGCAAGTGTACATTTAGAAATCTTAAGTATAACCGGACACACCACTGACAACGAAAAATTTGAGACCGGATTTTAGGCTTCATTGGAATATACTGTAGTAAGTAATGTCGAGTTTTCGTCGCACAGAGTTTTTCGTTATCAAATATATATTGTTCGAAGGGCACTTTTTTGTACTGCTTTCTCAATGTCTCTATAACGGATCGTATTGTGTGTAACCTGTCATGATCAGGCATATCTTTTCTGAAAGTTTCATTATTATTGAAGTGAATAAATTGACTTATGGTTCGAATTTTTTTAAAGACATTGTGTCTTTTATCTTATCATAGCCAATATATTTCGACCAATAATGTCTTAGGCTTGGAAAATGCACAATTGACATATACAAGCATACGCCAAAGCATTGTTTTATACCTTCCGCCGTCAAATTCATCG
Organism: Propylea japonica; assembly: GCA_013421045.1. Classification (NCBI taxonomy): domain Eukaryota; kingdom Metazoa; phylum Arthropoda; class Insecta; order Coleoptera; family Coccinellidae; genus Propylea; species Propylea japonica. The sequence goes on from CM024240.1 coordinate 6,621,098, forward strand.
GTTTTTCAATATTCTTTTGGAGAGAATATGAATTACTTTCTTCAACAATGCTTTCAACCAGATGGCGCGTGAAAAAATAATTGAAGAAGCTGAGGGGTGTCGAGAGGGACATTATTTCTTTAGGTGAATCGGTTGAACCGTGAAATTTCATGGAATCTTTAGGAATATGTATTTTTTTTCTGCCATGTCATATTTTTTAGTGCAATGAACGGTCCTCTTTTCTTAGTGTTCTGTTTGTTCATACCCATCGAATTTTGAGGAATATCTGAGTTATATTGAGATGACCCGGTCAAATCAGAGTACATTTGTTCATTTTCCCTCACGTTAATATCCGTTTCTCCATTTTCAATCATTTCCAAGTGATCATCCTCAAAAAATATTGGCAAATCTTCAATTCTGAAGTCAACGCTATTTTCAGGAATTGTTTTTGATAATAATTCTTCGTTTGACAAGAGTGGACACTCATTTTCTAATTCTTGGGTGAAAATATCATCATCAAGATCATCTTCATCATTTTCTAAACCGTCAATAGATATATCGCTCAAATGCGCTGATTAATATTTAAGTTCATCTTAAGTCAGTTTTTATTTCGATGTCGTCTGTAATGAAATAAAAGTATTCATTACGCGCACAACGTAGCAATTATGCTACATAAATTTCAAAGTTGAATATATATTTTCATTTTCAGCGGAAATCTTCCAAAAAAAGAACACACATAAATGTACATTGTTGTAGTTCAAACACAATCGATGAAGAAAGCAGTATGCTGTCACCAGGGCAGCCTTTTAAAGTAGCTCCGGAACTTGTAGATATGAGGATTCAGGAGATAAATCCAAGGGTTGATCCAATAAATCCAATAAGGAAACAATTTCACTTGTTTATTATTAGGTGTTCACTAGAATTATAATTATTTCACTTAGGTTGGGAATCACTGGTTTAAATGTGAACACAATATGAGAAATCACTTGTTTATTATAGGAATTACACACGTTACATTTATTATGATAACGGACTTTGAAAATATTCACGAAAGAGAGATGTAAACTCGACGGAAGTTAGAAATGAACTGATTATGAGCGTTGCGTTGCCTCTCTATATAGTATCAGAGACAACAGAGACGGGTGCCTGCCTACTAAATTTCTTCCGATCTTTGTCGTCAGGTAATTTCAAATTATACACATTTCAAATTTAGTACTTATTGTCATCCCTTGAAGAGCCCCCTCAACGCGAGGAATCCCCATCCTTTGAAAAAACAATGGAAAAGGATTCCTCAAGGATTGGGGGTTCTCCAAGGGATGACAATAAGTAGCTTTTAGATGAAAACTTGATTTATTGATATATAGTAATTTCGATTTAAACAAAAAGAAAATAATAAAAGGTGCATATAATAATCGAATGAAGATAAGTATAATAATAATGTGAAAATTAGCTATCGACCGTAATTGTTATTAAACTGAAAGTTTATTAGGATTTCTCGGTCGAAGGATTAGTGATACACTTATATATTACCCAAGCTTTCGGTAATTTTTATTACCTTTCTCAAGGATCTACAGATAAATATACTGTTATAAAGGACTAAAGTGACAAAATTATTATTATACATACATATGGTGTGATTTTTATCCTAGTAGTAGTAAAATTGTTGGTAATATCACTTTCACTGAGATATAAAATTTTAATGTTGCCTCTAATACATAAAAAATATGGAATTAAAGTTGAGTATTTATGAAAGTTCAATTGCTAATCACATTTGACAACTATTAGTCATTAATGTTATCTTGTATTGTCAAATCACGAAATCGTGCATGTGTATTTTTAGATAATTCAATTAAGTATGAATATGTATTATTGAGATTGTTGGTGTCTTGTTTTGTGTTTATTATATTTTCAGAATTTGTAATGGCCAACATTTCTAGTAAAAGGCTCTTTGTATAATGGGGTTCTTTGAAAAGAAGTTTGACGCCTGAATAGTTTATTACATGGTCATGACTATTTGCATGTATCGCTAAGGCACAATTTAGTAGATTTCTTTTAATAGCGCTTTTATGATTAGAGATTCTAGACTTAATCCAATGAGAAGTTTGCCCAATGTAAACTCTCTCACAATTTCCACAGGGTATACTGTAAACAACTCCAGATTCATATTCTTCTTTTTCTTTGTCTTTAAGTCTGTTAAACACAAGTCTGTGTAAGGTGTGTTTCATGGTGTTAACTATCTTTATATTTATACAATCCTTGAAAATTACTGAAATTTTATTAGAAATAGTAGGAATGTATTGTAGTGTAGTGTATTAGACTGGATTAGTAGGTTGTTGATTTACATTAGTGTTAACAGTGACGACATTAGTAATAGGTGGAGAATAGGCTACGTTGTACAATATCTGGTTAAGAAGTCTGTTGGGATATCCACTCAATAGGAATAGTTTCTTAATTTTCTGGATGGATTCTTTTTGATAAATTGGATGTGTTAGTTGTAAAACTCTATTTTTCATACCTTTGATTAAATTCATCTTCATGTTAAATGGGTGGCAAGATTTATAATGTAAGTATCTACCAGAGCTAGTAGGTTTCATGTACCATTTTGTTTTCAATGTTGTTTCCGATCTTGTAACTCCCATATCTAAGAATGGTAGACTGTTAACTTCTTCTTCAAATGTGAACTGTAGATGGGTATTATAACTATTGAAGTACTTGAGAACAATATATCAATTGATCCTTTGGGAATCATGCAGATGATATCATCGACGAATTTTTTTAAAAAAGGTATACTGAATGGAATTTTACGTAGAACTGCAGTAATTAAATCATCCATTACATATTGAGCTAGAATATTGATACCAGTTGATCGGCATCTGACTAGAAAAATTCTTCTGTTATGTAAAGAGGCAAGTCGTTTGTTTGCTTTAGTCCAGAACAGAAGAATTTTTCTAGTCAGATGCCGATCAACTTGTATCAAACCTAACCATCTCACTAACAACATCAAAGGAATAAACTTACTACTAGCCGAGAGTTATGGAATAATAAGAAACAGAGTTAACAAATACAACAATAATCTTCTTAACAAATTATTGAATTTTGAAATCGCCATCACTATTGACAACATAAATAGAATAAATTAGAAATTGCTGCCATCAAAGAACAACTAACTCAAAAAGTTAATGAACTTGTTGTCTTAAATTTTCAAAAGAAAATCAAAATTACCTATAATAAAAAATTTCATCAAATCAAAGAAATAAACATAAAAAAATTCGGAAAAGAAACAAACTGAACAAATAACAGTGCATGAGAAATGGTTCAAGAATATCTCTGGTGTGAATGTACCAAAAGAAGTTGAAACATTACTATCATTGTCTTAAATTTTCAAAAGAAAATCAAAATTACCTATAATAAAAAATTTCATCAAATCAAAGAAATAAACATAAAAAAATTTTAAAATTTGGAAAAGAAACAAACTGAACAAATAACAGTGCATGAGAAATGGTTCAAGAATATCTCTGGTGTGAATGTACCAAAAGAAGTTGAAACATTACTATCATTATGCGTAATATTAGTGACCTGTTGATTTACTCCAACCAAAGGTAATGAACAATTTTCCAATTTTAAATTTAATTTATTAGCTAAGCTCCTCGAAATGAGGTTACTTTGACTTCCGGAATCTAATAAAGCCTTGCACACATGACCCTTCTTATTTGTATCTAAAATAATAACTTTCGCGGTTGAAAGAAGTACCAAAGGGTTTGAATTCAATTTTAGATTCGTCGCGTGAGCCATTGTTGTATTTAGAGCTTTAAAATCCTTCGAATTTGTTTCCGCATTCGATGTTTGTGCCTTTTGGTTGAATGAATTATTATGCAATAGTGTACTATGCTGTAAGTTACATTTTTTGCACTTTGATGACCTGCATTCAGCTTTACTATGACCTGGTCGTAGACAGTTTATGCATAATCTACGTGTCTTTGCTTCTACCTGGAACGGACAATTTGAGAAATTCCGGACAATTAAAAATAAAATGTGCTTGTTGACAAAAATGGAATTTTATATTTTTTTTATTGCTGGTATACAATGAAAATTCTTGGTTTGTCTTATTGTACCGCTCATGTGATTGTGACTGATTCATTGATTTAGATTTTCTTTCACCTGATTCTAAAGTGAAACATTTTTATTGAGGAATTTCATTATTTGATCAAATGTAGGAATAGTGTTTTCATCATCTAATGATTTTTCCCATTCGCGATTCGTAATCTGATCTACCTTTGACGTGATAAGATTTACCAACAAGGCATCCCATTCCTTGACTGGTAGTGTCATTTTTTGTAAAATGTTTACATGTCGATAAAACCCATCTGAAATTTCTCTCAACAAAGCCGGTGACTCTTTTGTGGCCGTAGGTAAATCGAAAAGAGCATTTATGTGACTATTTACTATATGTCTTTTGCGTTGGTATCGTTGAATCAAGAGATTCCATGCTATTAAATAATTGTCATTGGACATTTCGTAGGTTTGTATTAATTTCAAAGGTTCCTCTTTTAATGAGGATCGTAAATAATGAAATTGTTGCATATTTGTTAGCGTTGCATTATTATGAATAAGAGTCACAAATTCATCGTGAAATGTGGGCCAATTTTCAAACTTTCCTGCAAATATAGGTAGATTCAATCTAGGTTGATTAACATTCCTCAACGGGCCTAAATTCGCATTGATATTCGTGTTTAACAAATCTACGTTCAATGATTCAATCGATCTATTATCACCCAACAACTTAACTAATTTTTTCGCTTGTGAAATGGTGGAATAAAAACTGTTCTCAATTTCTTCCCTGACGGTTCTTCGGCACTTTCTAAACATTCTAGTCTAGCTTGAATATTCTCGAACTCATCGAAATGTTTGTTAATCTTATCGAGTCTATAAAATCAATTTGTTCAATATCATCGTGATTTACGGTATCTTCTAGAAAATGTTTGAAACGAGTCAGTTTAGATTCGATAATACCTCTTCTCTGCTGTAATTCTTTGAATTCGTCGTTATTTTGCTGCATGATTAAAGATTTCAAAGAAAACGTGAATACTACTCTAACACACTAGACTTGTCTTTAGTATATTCAGAAAGGAAATCGGAAATAAGGAAAATGTGAGGACTTACTCAGCGATTCATGAATACTTCGTGTACGTTGTCGTCTTCGGCGCCTTCTTTCGTGTCTAGACTTGTATGGATTTGCGTGCTTGCTTCTTTCTTACGTTCGACTTGTCTTTCTTTACGTGGAAATCCGGTTCGTTTGGACCATACTATGATGATGCACTGGTTAAATGAAACTTGTGGACTGTATCTTTAAAAACTTTATTACGTGAAACCTTTTACATAATATGTACATATTATGTTCCTGCTGTTAACAGTTCTCTGTCTACTGCGGGTACTGCTGGACCCAGTGTTGCCAACTCAGCTTCAACAAAATATGCTAGTGAAGCGTTCAAAAATGCTAGAAATATGCTACTTTTTTTAAAAACATGCTAAAAAAAGGCTAGTTTTTTCCACTGTTACTTTTTCTGCATTTCTGAAATATTATAATTAAGGTAACTCAAATTCCTATAATAGAGAGTTATCGAAACTCAAATACAGGCCTGAGTTTATTAAAGGATCCCTTATTTTGACATGTAAGCATGCGCATTCACAAAACATAATGAGGTGGACTTTCAAGTATTTGAATGATTATATGATTTTCAGAAAAAAGTCAGTAATACTGTCAGTTATTTAATATTGGCATTGCGCATGATGGCGGAAAGTGCTGATGACGTGATGGATCAGTGCTCTGATATGAGTGCTGATTCTGAAGTGAAAAATACCCCGAAAATTATAAAATTTTTCAAGTGTTGCTCAAAAAAAAACGTGCTCGACGCTTATATGCAAAAATTGTAGTGGTGCATATCACGATTCTTGTGCAAAGAAACTTGTAAACAAGACGGGCCTGGTATTGCTGGACGGAACGTATGTGAAATGCTGTGAAGTGGAGGATCTTACATACAATCTCAACACAGGCCGGGAAACTGGAATCGAACAATCAATAAACATTCAACTGAAGGAGGAAAATACTAAAATGAGGTATGAAAACCAAATACTTAGAGCTGAGGTTGATCATTTGAAACATTTGTTAACCGAATACAAACAAAACAAAGAATGCCTTATAAATGAAATGAATGATACAAACTTAATTTTTAAAGAAAATAATAAATTTTTAATGGAAAGAATTACACAAATGCAAATGGAAGCCCCAAAAAATGATAAGAATAGAAAACAAGAAAAAAACAACCACAATGTAAACAATGAAAAAAAACACGATATTCAATTATTACAAACTCCAATAATTCTGAAAGATGATAAGCTGGATAACCAGATGTCAAATGGTAGCAAGAAGAATATGACATATAGCAGCATAATGAGTAAAGTACCCGCTCAACAGGTGGCGTCTACATCCTCTTTGCAGACATCTATAAAAGAAACAGTTAATGACAGTCGACAGCATAAACAATCAAATTCAAATGTAAACAAACAACAACTAGTAGAAAATAAACAATATAATCAGAATAATCAAATACAGGAAAACGAATTTAAAAAGGTTACATATAAAAAGAGGAGACCCAAGAAAAATTTAGGAACTGCTGAAATTAGTGAAGATGAGACTAAAAATGGATTTTCGGGTGGAGAAAGAAAAGTTTGGCTCTACATATATAGAGTAAATAGAGTGACCACAGAAAATCAAATACTTGAGTATATTACAAATGAACCTGGATTTGACAGAAATACAACAAACGTTGAAGAAATTCCAAGCGGTGTCGATCAATTGAAGAGATTCCTTGTAACTGCCCCACTAGTTAAAAAGGACATAATGTACCAACCTGAATTCTGGCCCAAAAATGTCGGTGTAAAAAGATTTGACTTCGAAAAAAACAAGCAATTTTTAAGTGAAAGGAGTGGAATTTTCAGCAAAGTGTCCAAGAGTCCTAAATCTAAGTGGAAATGATAAGACAGTGGAAAAACCAAACAGAGAAAAGAAGAAACTATTTGTGCCATTCATCAAAATGTTCAATCGATTGGAAATGTTGTGGACCGCATTCAGTATTTCATTCGTGGTGAAGCAGGATGTAAATTCTTTATGGTGACCGAGCATTGGAAAACTGTGGAGCAGCTGGAATCAATATCAATCAATAACTTTGATCTTGCAGGACATTGGTGCAGGGGAGAAAACCAACATGGAGGGGCTGCAGTTTATGTTCTGCAGGGAGTGAAGCATAGGCATAGAAGAGAACTCAGTGAGTGTTCAGTGCAGGGTGAAATGGAGTGTGCAGTGGTAGAATGTGAGCTTTACAAGAAAACATATATACTAGTTTCTATCTATAGACCATGCAATGGAGATAAAGAAGTGTTTTTTGATCTTCTAGAAAATTTGCTTCTCACTTTACACAAAGAAAACAAAATTATAATAATAGGGAGCGACTTCAACATAGAACTCAGAAGAGAAAACAAGTTCAGGAACGAATTACTATCACTTTTGGACTCTTTTTCATTAGTACAACATATTTCTGAGGATACTAGAGTAACCCATAATACAAACAGTTGCATTGATAACATTTTCTCAAATTTAACAGAACCTGTGAATAGCTCCATCATTTTTAATCATATATCCGATCATAGTGCGCAGAAAATATCTTTCAAGGTCCATTTTGGTGAATGTTCAAAGTATAAACAGATCAGGCAATATTCGAATGAAGCAAAACAGGACTTTTTAAATGAGTTAGGTAACCAGAATTGGTTGAGTGTTTACAATTATGAAACTGATAATGTGAATGGGCAATGGAGCTGTTTTTTCGAATTGTTCTCACAACTTTTTGAAAAGCATTTTCCTAAAAAAAAAATAATATTGAAAAAACAAAAATTAAAAGAAAATTTTTATAAGGACCCAAAAATTTTACAGTGCAAAAATTATTTAGATGTGTTACTATGCTTGAGTAGTCATGATGTAAAATATAAAACTCAGTACAAGTAAGAAAAAAGGAAATATGATCAAATCTTAATTCAGTCAAGGAAACAGCATTACAATAACAAAATACTTTCTTCTGGTAACAAACATAAAAGCATGTGGAATATTTGTAATCAAATTCAAGGAAAAATGACGCTGAATGTCAAATACCCGGTTCAGCTGAGTCTATTTCTGAATCATACAATGAATTTTTAACCAACATGGTTCCAAGTTTACTGCAAAATTGTAACAATTCAAACTTTTACTGCAATGTTAAGACAGATACATCAATGTACTTGAAACCCTTCCTCCCATCAGAAATTTTAGCTTTAAGTAGTAAACTAAAAAATAAATGCAGTAGTGGCTTTGATGAAATTCCCATCAACATTGTGAAGCTTAGCATAGGTTGTTTGAAGGATGTGCTATGCTACATCATTAATAATTCTCTCAAATTTGGAATATTTCCTGAACAACTGAAAATATCAATGATAATTCCAATTTTCAAGTCTGGAGATCCAGAAAAATTAGAAAATTATAGACCAATTAGTCTCTCAAACAGCTTCTCTAAAATCTTTGAATTAGCTATGGCCACTCGTCTTCTTGCATATTTCAATGATTGTAACCTTTTTAGTCCCACTCAGCATGGATACCTGGGAGGTAGATCAGCTCAAAGTGCGATTTTTCAGTTCACAACAAACATTTTGAAGTTCTTGGAAGAAAATAAACTTGTAGCTGGCCTATTCATTGATCTATCAAAGGCATTTGACTGTCTCAATAGGGAATATATAATAAAGAAATTAGAACACTATGGAATAGTGGGTAGTGCTTTGAGCTGGCTTGCCTCCTATCTATCCAACAGGTGGCAATGTGTAAAAATAACTAAATGTGGTGAAACTAGCGTTTCTGAGTGGTTAGAGAATGAATTTGGTGTTCTCCAAGGTAGCATTTTAGGGGTGATACTTTTTTTAATATACATAAATGACCTGGGCGAGGTAAAAAAAGAAATAATAAATTTTGCAGATGACACTAATCTTCTTGTGGCAGGACAAAACACTGTTAGCTTGAAGGAAAGATGTAGTTTGTTGTACAAATGTGTAGATGATTGGTTTTGTAGAAATGATCTCATCATAAACACCAATAAAACAAGGGTCGTTGTATTCAGAGCAAGTAACTCAAAAGAAAAACCTTCAGAAATATGTCTTAACAACCATATTTTTAATACAGTACAAAGTGCAAAGTTTTAAGGCATTATAATTGATGAATTTCTGAAGTGGACTACTCATATTGAATATCTATTGAAAAAACTGAATAGGGTGATCTTTGCATTCAGAATTGTTAACATGTACCTAGATGAAAATGTGAAAAAAGTTCTGTATTATGCTAATTATGAATCGTTAATAAGATATGGTATTATATTTTGGGGCGCTAGTACATCAGTGCAATCTATATTCATTAGTCAAAAAAGAATAATCAGAATATTGTTGAATATGGGATACCGCGATTCCTGCAGAGGCAAATTCAGGTCGTTAGGAATACTGACAGTTTATGGTCTCTTTCTGCATGACTGCCTTCTATACCTACATAGAAACAAAACAGAATTTCTCAGAAATAACACCAATCTTACATACAATACAAGAACGGCCAATATCAATTATCCGCAGCACAAGTTGAAAATAACATAGAAAAATCCATCTTACATGTGTATCAAAATCTACAATAATTTGCCACATCACTTGAAAATAATAGAAAATCAGAAACTTTTCAAAGCAAAAACCAAGAAATTTTTAATCAATCTTGAACCGTATAATTTGGGGGATTACTTCATGTAGTTTTTAATTGTTGTATAATATTCATTGACACTGTTTCATTTCATGCTTTTTCATGTAAAAATTTGATTTGAAATAAAGAATATATCTATCTATCTATCTATCTATTTCTCCAAAACCAAAATTAAACATTCTGAAACTTTATAATATTATGAAGAATTACTGCATGACATTAAATAAGATATCAACTTCTTCATCATCTGTTGACGTCGATGGTTGAGAATCGGAGGCATAAGTCTCTGTTGTGCCTATGCAGCGCAGAACATTGTCAGGGACTATGTATGAGTGACAACATTTTCCTGCCTTCTTTAAACCAAATCTAATATATAGAATGGCATTCAGGGTTGTCACCGCAAGACGATTTCGTAGTTTGCTCTTAACTAAACTCATTTGACTGAATACTCGTTCTATATCTGCATTGGAATATGGCAATGATAAAACAGATGTTGCAAACTGACATAACTCAGCGAAAGGGTTGTTATCAGCTGCATCTCTGTATTCCATAACCTCATTCCAGAACTCCTCCGTGGAAGATAGGGAATTCCATTTTATATGGACAATGTTTCTCCATTGAGAAATAAGCTTTTCAATCTTCGGTGCATCCACTTTAAACTCTTCAGCAATTTCCACAATGGATGGTTTGATCACTTTCAAAGTATCTTCAACCGAAAACATCGATAATTTTTAAGTAACTCAAAATTAAGTGGCAATCTTGAACGTAACTCCATAACAAGTTTAAGAGTGAAATCGATACATCGTTGCCGCAAATTACTAATGACATCAGGCTGGAGATTACATTCTAGCAAATTTTTTTCGAAAGCATATCCCATGTAAGGCCTTGGATCTAAAAAGGTTTCTAAGTTTTCCCTTAAAATATCCACCTTCGCCGATGGATTGAGAATGCGCCGACTTATGGATTGAACCAAATCACTTAAATCTTTATGTAGCTTTGTTGGATCCACATTATTGCTTTAAAACAATTCCTTTACAGCTTGAACTTCTTGCAGTATGGGCCTCAAGTACAACAAGTATAAGTGATTCTGCGGATCATTATACATGTTGTATAACATTTCCGCTGTGTAGCAATGTTCATCACGTCTGGCAACTTCAAACAGCAGTTTTAATTCCATCCATTGATCCAAAATACGACTGACGGCTGGTTCAATGGATATCCATCTCGTGTTGCACATTTGTGGAATTATCAGTGGGTCACAGCCACCGTTGATTGTTTGATATAAATTTTTATAGTAAAGTCTTCTGTTGGAAGAATGGCTGAACCAGTTGTAAGTTTCTCTTATGAGAAATTCTATATTACGTGGCAGAGTTTCTTCTGAAGCATGAGGCAGCTGTAGGGAATGGCAAACGCAGCGAACCAACACCAACTTTTCATTTCCAGTTGTTGTTAGTTCCTGTCATAACAGAAGCATTGTCCGTACCGATTCCAATCAAATTTTTCAAGCCAATGCCCAATGCTGTCAGTACTTCTTTAATTCCATTCACTATGGAAGTTGCAGTGCCATTTTCTATCTCGACTAATCCTAGGAATGTGGAATTATCTTTTTTGATGACGCACTAAAATATCTGATTGAAATTCCCAGCATTTTGGAAATTGAAATATCTGTAGATTCATCTAATAAAAGGCTATATTTCTGATCTCCTAAATCAGTTAGAATTTCTTTCATAAAATGTGTTGCGAGCAAATATATTCGTACATTTAGTCCGATGTAATTTTAGAGCACCCCATTTGCTCTCACCAAATCGGCTTTTACATAATTCTGATAGATGATCGATAGCCATAATTGCGCAATGTTCGCTAATGAACAACGATAGTGAAGCAGCTGTTCTTTGTATGCTTAAAGGGGCCTACAGACGATCAACCTACTAGTCCAAGATCCTAGAGCGATAAGACACAACTTATTTTCACATAAATGAAACCTCATGTTCTCAGTAGTGTCTTATGTGCTCAGAATACCTGCGCGCTTGTGGAGCTTGCCGAGTGACACCTGGGCAGGTACCAGGTGTGAAAGGTAACTAAAATTAATAGTTACCTAACTTAAATTTTCATAGCTGATTTTTAAATATATTTTGTAGAGTGTTATTATAAAGTTATACCATAAGCGTCAGACACTTTTCGTTGGCCAGTACTTTTGTCAGACGCTTTAAAGCTCTACAAAAAATAAATTAACTTAACTTATTTTTACATGTCTGACATTTAAATATGTTGTTCAGACAATTGTTACGAAGTTATATTTAATTAGTCAGACAAATTTGATAGACCAAACACCCCCTAAACAGCAAAATTATTCTGCCGTGAGTATGAGCGTGAAAGCATTATGCGCATGCGTCTTAGAGTAAATATATGAAAAATACTTACGGTACAGCTTCCGATATAAAATTTTTGCATCTCTATTTCAATATTAACGTAATAATTAGTCAGTATGAAAGTAAATTAATTCATTTAATATTTCTGGTATGATTAATCTGTTCAGAGCTATTTTTTCTTAGAAAAATTTTTATTTCATTGTTAAAAATATCATTTGAAATTATTTTTTTACAAAATCATTTTTATAAAAAAAAATTTACCCATAATTAATTAAAATAAGCATTTATTTTATTGTTTAATCATCGCAATCATCATAACAATCATTTGAATTTTTATCATTTAACCGATCACGATACTGTCCAACTAAGTCATCATCTTCATCGTCATCAGTTATGTTATTGCTGACATCTTCTTCTGCAAAAATAATCAAAAGAATTAAAATACATAAAATTACTAGTTAAATAAATTTTAATCTTGAACTCTAATTATAGTACCTGATTGTTGAAGAGATTCACCAACGTCCCTTGGTAATTGGTCACCATCAAACCAATGAAAGTGAAACTGGTTTTCTCTAACCTCCATCCATTTTGTTCAGAAGTAAAAATGGTTGGTTGTTTTTCATGAGCATAATTCCATATGCTAGAAATGTAATTAGCTCGTAGAAATTGTTGAAATAGCTCAGTTTTACACGTTGGTAAGCTGCTTGCATCAAAGTTTTTTAAATTTTTACGGTTAAATTCTTCATTTATATTAGATACGCTGTAATTATTTAAAAATAGCTGAAGACGGGCAGCGTTAACATCGTATGTATCAGGAACACTATAGATATACAGATAGACAGATAAACTTTTGAATAGTCTTGAAAATATCGAGGGGTAAACCGCTGGGGATGTCTGGTGTACAAGATTGGAGATGTCCCTGGGATGTCCCAGGATATCCAGGGATGTCTTAGGAAATCGGAGGATGTCCCGGGATGTCTTGGGGATATCCCAGGAAATCAGGGGATGTCTCAGGAAATCGGGGGATGTCCGAGGATGTCTTTGGGATGTCTTGGGAAGTCTGATGTTTATCTAGAGATGTCTGGCTGTTTTTTATTTACATACCGACGAAATGAAGGGAATTTATATATACATTATCCGTTATGAATATCAATTAGAATACTCAAAATGGTGGAGTTCGGTTTTTCACTGCTAATCTTGTTTTATTCTTTTCATCTGTAAGCTACGAGATCGTAGCGTACGATTGATCTGTCAGATTCCTTGCGATAGTTACGGGAACAATTGCAGAATTATGCAGTTTTGGAATTTTTCTTGTAACTATCCTAAGGAATCTGAAAGATCAGTCATAAGCTACGATCTCGTAGCTTACAGATGAAAAGCAGAATACGGACATTAATATCACGAAAGTGTTGCACAAACATAAATTATTTATCTAATCAAAATTCTAATGATGATCAGGTACAAACAGAAAACTGTCAAGAACAACCAAATTTGTTGAACGTCATTCCTTATATTCCTGGCCTTTAAGAGAAAATAAGAAGAATTGGTTCCAAATTCAACATAAGAACTGTTTTCAAAACACAAAATGATTTGAGATCCATTCTAACCAGAACGAAACCAATGAATGAGACACAAATATAAAAAATTATGTTTACAATATTCCCTGTATATGTGGAAAATCTTATACAGGAGATACATCAAGATCTTTAGAGATAAGGAAACGGGAACATAAGAATAACATCAAAAATAGAGACATTACAAGATCACAAACTGCTGGTCATGTATGTTCAAATAGCGGAGATCATATGATGAACTGGAACAACATCCTAATGACGGAACCTGATAATTATAAAAGGAAAATTAAGGAATCCACATGTATTTTGTTAGATGAAGTAGATAATTTGGCCAATTGTTCTGTTGGAATAGATCTTATTTGGATTGATTTATTGAAGAAAGAAATGACATCAGGAAATTTCAAAATTATATAAATCAACATCTCTATATATATATTGACAACTTTCAATGTCAATCAGATTGCAAATGAAAAAACACACAATTCTGAAGATTTTACAAGTTTGTCTGAAGAAGGTGTCTGATATAGACACCAAAACGTTACATTATCCTTTTCATTTATTTCCTTTTTCAGTTTTACCGTTAGGCAAAAATTTTTTCAAGACCAATTTGCTCCTGACAAAAAGTGCAAAGATTCTCGCAGGAGCACTTCATCTTAATTAAATTTTTTTAATTATTTTAGACTGGGAGTGAAAACCAATAAAGTTTTTAAGAAATGCAGAATCCCCCCAGAATATATTTCAATCGATATAATTTATTCTTATTTGTGTATTGTAAACACCCTGAAACTCATTTCATAAGAGTTTATATATCTGCTCACTCGATACAGAGCGATTGAGAATTTGTAAAGAAATATAGATATGGGTTGAAACATATTCAATTAGGTTTCGGCATGTTATGAAAACTTTTATAGGTTCTTCATAGTCCGGTCAATTTAGACATAAAAATAGTGATCAAATAGAGAAAATTCCGACAGAGCCAAATTTTTGTAGAGACCTTAGGTTTACCACAAGGAATAAAGTCTCAAAAGTCCCCATCAATCCGACGCGAGCTTCGCGACTTATTCGGGGTCAAAGGTCAAAATTTTAGGTTTTTTGGATTTTTCTCGAAAACGGTAAGTTTTATCGGAAAAGTACCTCAGAGCAAAGTTGTAGATCTTAAAATTCTCTTTAAAAATGGTTCCCATGATTTTTTCTCTAAGACCCACTATTTCCCAGATATTGCGCTTGTAAGAATCAAGTTCTACATAATATGCACACATTTCCACACCACCTGTGAGGTAGTGTACTCGGCGCATTTTTTTTAACGTGGTATCCCCGGTAGGCCTATTCCACGAACCTTTATGACGTTATTTTCAGGAACAATAATTATTTAATAGTCATAGATTATTGATATGGGTTACTGAGTTTAACTTTTTTTTATTACTTTAATCTGACTCATACTCTTCATATTCAACTTCACCAATCATGTTTTCTTCAATTTCTTCTTGTTCTTCTTCTTCTTCTTCTCCTTCCTGTTGATGTACGCTTAGAAATTGTTCAAATGAAGATGAATCAGTTGTCTCTTCATCAAATCACATGAATCTTCCTCTCTTGTAATTAATTGAACATTTGAGCAAGAGACACCTTGGCAATTGGTACACGCTGGAGAACACTGCAATCCTACTTTTTTACAGCCACATTTGGCACTACAACCTTTCTTGCAATTGCAAAAAATAGTGTTGAGAAGTTTTTCTGGAGCAGGGGGCAGTAAAGTTCGAATCGGTTCCAAAGTATCATTTATCAATTTCCAACCCCAGTCTTCAGGGTTCAGTTCATTGCCTTGCCATGTCTGAACTTGATAGTATACTCGAAACAAATGTTGAGTAGCAGATGCCGATGTTGGAGGAAGACAAGATAGCTGTACTTGCTTTTTGTTTCGTGTATTTTTTACGAATGTCAAATATCTGTACGTATCTATGCAATCAATTTTTTTTGGAGCTCCATAAACCGCAAGAAGAAACCGAATTCCTTTAGTAATTAGTATTTGAGGTGAAGAATTAATTTCTGTAAATACTTTTGCGCAGTCCATCAAATCATTTTTTTCAAATAATTTTAATACTGAATTTTTGCCCCTTCTAAACATTGCTGACGTAGTATCGCATCCGGTTATTGCATGTAAAAATAAAATAAAGTTTTGGCATTTCGGATAAGCTGATAAACTTTTTGAAGAATATATTTCTGTCCGTTGCTGCGCCTTCCCAGGTTTTAAAAAGTAAATAATTTTATCAGATGGAGTCCTTGCAGTGAGTAGTACTAATAAATCAACATCTTCACCCACTACAATAGCTGTATTTCTTGCATTAAATTGTTCTATTGCTGTTTCAATTATGAGGACATCGGCGTCATTAGGAGCTTGTTTCACGGCAATATTTTCAGCTGTTAATTTGTTACTCAACATAGAAATAAAACGAGATTTATTATTAATGTTTGCAAAAAAATGAAGAGTAGGCATTTTTGCTTGCTTGAGTACCTAAATATGTATATACGTGGCATATGTGTGCATACTATGTAGAACATGATTCTTACAAGCGCAATATCTGGGAAATAGTGGGTCTTAGAGAAAAAATCATGGGAACCATTTTTATAGAGAATGTTAAGATCTACAACTTTGCTCTGAGGTACTTTTTCGATAAAACTTACCGTTTTCGAGAAAAATATAAAAAACCTAAAATTTTGACCTTTGACCCCGAATAAGTCGCGAAGCTCGCGTCGGATTGATGGGGACTTTTGAGACTTTATTCCTTGTGGTAAACCTAAGGTCTCTACAAAAATTTGGCTCTGTCGGAATTTTCTCTATTTCAATTGTCTAAATTGACCGGACTATTCACCCAAGTTACTGAAACGAAAACAATTAAAAAAACGAATAAACCAAATGCTCCTTTCAAACCCTGCACTGATTTGACAAGAGCTTTTAAAATTGACTATATTAAGAAGTTTCTTGAAAATAGTCAATACCCACCAAACGCCACCAAATCTTATGGAAATTTAGAGGGATACATTCCTAATCATAATTATAAATAATGATCAGAAAAAAACATGAAACCGTCAAGAGCAGCCGCGCCGCGCACCTGTACATTTAAATAAATAATAGTTATGATCGTCCCGTTTTTTTTTCAACATGCCTTATATTTATATATTGTTATTAAGGGACGAGTTGAGGGATATCAAGACCAGGATCCGTTTTCCTTTAAAATTTCATCGAATCATATTGGTAGTACACAGGGTGTTAGATTAGATTTTAGATTAGATTAGAGGAGTGGCGACAGATCAAAACCGACCTTGCGAGCACCTTGACCTTAAGATCTATTGTGCATCCCCGCGCTGTTTACCAGTCCGGCAGCAAAGTCTCAATGAACTTCACCACCTTTCTGGGGGCCACATCCATTACTTGTTCAGGCTTTAGGAACCTGGAGCCAAGATGCCGTAACCGTTTCTGGTGAACAGCTTCACACTCACATAGCAGGTGTCTGGCTGTCTCGGTGGCTTCTTGACAGAAGCGACATGTACTATCGGGCGCCTTTCCCATGTTTTTTAAGTGATACCTTACGGAACAGTGCCCAGTGAGAGCGCCCGTCAGTTTTCTCAGTTCCAATTTGCTGAGTGGGAGGACTTTCTTGGTCCAGCTCGTGGAGTGAGAGAGAAGTGACTTAGCTTGCTTGTGACCATTGGTCGTACGCCAGTACATAAGCTAGTGATCAATAGTTTTTTTTTCGTTTGATTTTCTACACTCGATCGCTATGCAACGCGAAACACGCAATTTGACCCAAGAGAAATATGCCCAAGCGGTAGTTTTGCGAGAAGAAGGGTGGACATACACAAGAATTGTTTGGAGATTCCCATACAAGTGTGTCCAGAATGTTGCAGCGATTCAGGGAGACAGGTATGAATGTCCGAAGACCAGGACAGGGTAGACCACGGGTAACAACTGCCATTCAAGAACGTTACTTGAGAGTTTCTTCGTTGGGACAAAGGTTTGCAACCGCTCGCCTCCTTCAAAATCAGCTTGTGCAAACTCATAGGGTGCAAATTAGCACTCAGACAAAAAGAAATTGCCTCAGAGAATATAATTTATGGCCTCGTGTCGCGGAAAGAGGCCCAGCTCTTACCCCAGCCCGTTTCCTTGTATACAGACGTCCACATGAAAGATATGCTCAGTGCAATTTCCTGAATACTACTGGTTTCGGGGGAGGATCGATTATGGTACGGGGTGGAATATCTTTGACTGCTCGCACAGACCTAGTGGTCGTTGATAATGGAGCTATGCATGCTGATAGGTATATAAGGAACATTCTTGAAGAGCATGTAGTGCCCATTTGCCCCATACATTGGTGAAAATTTTATTTTTATGAACGATAATGCCAGACCCCATCGTGCGCGCTTCGTTCAGGAGTACCTTGAAGAGGTTGAAGTCTCTCAAATGGAATGGCCAGCAAGAAGTCCAGACTCAATCCGATTGAGCAGGTTTGGGACAACCTCAATAGAAGGCTGAGAAGTTCAGAAAATCATCCAGCTGCTCTTAATGACTTAGGATTCCAACTCCTGGGAATGATTAGATCAGAACATTTTAAGATCACTCATTTTGAGTATGAACCGTCGTTGCCGAGCTGTAATGAACGCAAGGGGTGGAAATACCAAGTATTAAACCACTTATCAGCATTCCAGTATTTTGAATATTGTTTATTTCTCTTCTTTCACATAAGATTCGGTGAAATCCTGAAGTTTTCTTCCATTTAATGTGTCTTGTTTCATTCAAAACCTTCCCGAGAGAACATGAAAAGTAACTTATAAAGTCAATATGTAGAGTTAACTTTCATTAAAATTGAGATTTTCAGATTGTGCGTTAATTTTTTTTCGCAGTGTATTATAAGTCACATGAAGGATCAATTCAAGTATGATATATTTTAAACAAATAATTTTCAAACAAGAAATGGAAAAAAATTACGAACCTGGTAACAAAAAGTGAAAAATTACTATTGGAATTTATCGTGGAAAATAGTTTGAATTGTCCACCTCAAGAAATAAAAATATATTATATAAATATTATAAAATATATCATATATTTTGGTGTGCCCCCCCCCCAAACTCGAATCCCGGATCTGCCACTGACTAATCAGATTCGTTTTCTGCAGTTCAGAAATTTCGAGGGATGTCAAATAGGTAGCTATTTTTATTGAATTATACATTTCGAATAAGAATATAAGTCATCTTCAGAGAACTCACTTCTGCTCTGTTTCGAAAACCCTTAATACCTACATATTATATGTTCATAGTATTATGCTATGTTCTAGAGTTTGATTTCGGGACATCACATAGTGCCACAAACTGTTTTTAATCACTTATTAAACCGATATCAGCTTTTAAGTAATCGAGGATATCCTAGGAAATCTTAGGATGTCTCGGGAAGTCTGGGGATATCCGGGGATGTCCGGGGATATCTGAGGATGTCTGGAGATGTCTGAGGGATGTCTGGGGATATCTGGGGATGTCTCTCCTGAGGGGATGTCTGGTGTACAGAATTTGCTCAGCGGTTTGCCCCTCGGAAAATATCTTCTTGTCTGTGCTCATCGGTTAATAATTCAGTATCACACCACGTGCATCAAAGCTTGCTGATACTCAGGTCTCTTCATTAATATTTTAAATGGTCTTTTGTTTACCTTTTTTAAAAAAGGCAGGATTATAGTCACATCCGGTTAATGCATGAAATCCTGGCAAACTTCGACACAAAGATGATCCCAGTTCTCGTACACTTTTGTCAAATTAATACATATATCTTTGGTTGTTTCCGGTGCCTGCGTTTAACCATACATTGGAACCATCGTCTTTCAAATTATGCATATGTCCTAACATAATGATCCCTATATCGGTATCAGAACATCTTACAACAAAATTTGCCTGAACGTCAATATTACAAATATGAAAGACGATTTTTGTGTCTGCCTCTTCATGCTCTGGACATGATAAACTGTCATCTACAGTTGACACAATTTTGTTATCATCAACTACGTAGGAATGACATTGCTTAAAGTTAATAAGTATGTGTTTATTCTCAACGAATGGTACCATTTCATCAGATGCCCAGTGTTGAATAAAAAACTCTACGAGGGCTTCTTTAAAATTAATATTTTTTAATTCTTTCAAAAAATCTGATGGTCTAACTTGATCGGGGCCAGTAATGTTAAATCCAGTTGAGTCGACTCTCGTCGGAGATCTCTTTCGTAATCTTTGATCGAAGGAGATAGATATTGATAAAAAATAACGTCGTATCTTGTGGCTGCAAACTGTGTTACCAGTAGGAGCATTTTTCAGAGATACCTCCGAATGTTTTTGGGACATTTTTCATAGTATGTAGTAAAAAGAAACATCTATTAATAAAATATCAACTCCATCAGGTGCAATGTGCTCTACTCCATTCTCTAAAGATTTCATCACAGGCGATTTCTGGGTTTTACAAATGGCTCCATCAATATGACACATGTATAATGGCATAGGAGTAATTGGATAAGACAACACTTTTTCTATATCAACTTTGTAATCTAAAGATATCCCAAGAATACGCCCAAACAAATCTCTTTGCATTCTTATCTCTTGTATTTTACCACCTAATTTGCTTTTTTTCTTTTAGAGTAATCCAGTGTAAGTTTTCCATATGTGTTTTCTGAATACTTTTCTCGAATCTGCTAATACTTACTTCACACTCAGCAATAAAAGTTTGACGTTTAGCTTCACCATTTTTTTCGACGTTAAGCAAACATTTTTTCTACTGGTTCCGACGCAGCTTTACCCGATGAAATATTAATTAACAGATCTTTTGGCACTTGTGAGTCAAATGGGTTTATGAATAAATCAAAAGTTTCAACAAATTTTCGCAACTGCTCAGCATTGTTTTTTATAGCATGATTAGTGAGTTCGGCGACCGAAACGTCTTGATGCTGTGGATGGATCACTATTAGTACTTGTACTAGGTACTAGGTAAAAGTTTTTTCCGGAATCTCAGAATAATATTTTTGGACAGAGCAGTAAAATTTTTATAGCATTCCCGATGATAACCTTTATCATATGAATCTTCAGGTAAACTACGTCTTTAAATTTTAGGTTATGTTCACTCGCTGTTGTAAAATAATTTTACACTTTTTTAATGTTATCTCGGTAAATAATATTAATTTATCATCAGATTTTTCACAAATGTACACGTTAATTTTGCTGGTTCTGTTTCTTCCATGATTTTCACGTTAATAAGTAATTTAAATAACTCACAAATCACACAACAAAAACATGGTGGTCTCACAGATCCAAACTATACTGTATAGGTATTATTGGGTTGTACCCAAGGACACATACACAATACACAGAATAATTACACGAATGAGAGAAGGGGAACTGAGTTAGTAAGACCGTCTAACTCGCTCCGAAACGCACCTATATGCTTTCGCCTCATACTCACGGCAGAATAATTTTGCTGTTTAGGGGGTGTTTGGTCAATCATTTTGTCTGACTAATTAAATATAACTTCGTAACAATTGTCTGAACAACATATTTAAATGTCAGACATGTAAAATATTTAAGTTAATTTATTTTTTGTAGAGCTTTAAAGCAATTGTTCAGGCAGTGGATAACGGTGAGCACGTAGAGATGCTTAACTTCGATTTGAGCAAGGCATTTGATTCTGTTTCGCATGAAGTTCTTCTGAGAAAACTACATGCCTATGGTTTTCGAGGTAATGTTCTCAATTTATTAGAATCCTATTTGAAAAATCGAAAGCAAAGAGTTCACTGAATGGAATCACTTCGAAAGAAAAAGAGATAGGTCAAGGGGTACCTCAAGGATCCGTATTGGGACCGATACTTTTCTTGATATATATAAAGGACCTACACATTGAGAACTGCAGCTGTTTGTGTTTATACTGCGACGACACATCAATAATAGTGAAATCTAAATGCAAGAGCGAATTAGAGGAAAAAAAGAAACTTGCTCTGGAGGAAATTAAAAAGTGGTTTTCGACTAATTTCTGAAATTAAATTCAGACAAACTGTCCAGTTGAAGTTTGGAGGCAGAGATAATCAGGGGAGTGCAAAGTTTTTTGGGAGTAATTCTGGACAACAGATTGAGCTGGGCTGAACATGTGGAATATGTATGTGGAAAATTGTCGAAGACTCTCTATCTTTTGAGACAACTGAAGAAATGTGGTACTGCTGAAATGGTGAAAACAGCTTATTATTCAAATTTCCAGAGTGTGCTACTATACGGCTACTCTTGTGGGGAAATGCCTCTGAAGCTAAGAGAGTATTCATTCTGCAGAAGAAAGCAATGCGTATTATGTATGGAGTGGCAAGCAGAGATTCGTGTAAACCTATTTTGTTCAGCATGGTATTCTCACTTTTCCATCATTATTTATACGAGAATGTCTCAAATATATATACGACAATAAAAGCAATATGCAGAAAATGGAACTAACCATCCATTTAATCTAGGCGCAAAATGATCTCCTCACACCATTACATCGAAGAAGAACACGCAGAACATCTCTAGCTACTGGGGTACAAAATTTTTCAACAATTTACCTGTAGAAATGAAGAACTTACCAGAGAACAGTTTCAGAAAGAAAATAAATGAGTTATTAATTAATGGTGCATTCTATTCCTTAGAAGAATTTTTTTGTTATAATTTCTAATGATGTTTCAGTTCCTATAATGAATTTATGTATGTGTTGACAAACCATGTAAATATTGATGGTGAATATATTATATTATTATTAAAAAAAAGCGTCTGACAAAAGTACTGGCCCACGAAAAGTGTCTGACGCTTATGGTATAACTTTATAATAACACTCTACAAATATATTTTAAAAATCAGCTATGAAAATTTTGAGTCAGGTAACTATTAATTTTAGTTACCTTTCACACCTGGTACCTGCCCAGGTGTCACTCGGCAAGCTCCACAAGCGCGCAGGTATTCTGAGCACATAAGACAGTACTGAGAACATGAGGTTTCATTTATGTGAAAATAAGTTGTGTCTTATCGCTCTGGGATCTTACTCTATACATAGTTGAAGACCGACCAGTGTGCCGACACATAAATTTTAAATCACCAACTCTATGACTCAAATCACCAGATTTAAAAAAAATCACCAGATTCGAGAAATTCCGCAATTTAAATTGTGAACAAAAATAAAACAAAATGTGGAAAAAATATATTTTGAAATAAATAATAAAATGTACTATTTCATAAACAAAAACATTTTATCATCAACTATAATAGATTTCAAGCGAATATATATAATATATATACTATTTTTTTTTCATAGATATGGTTATCCATTTGTTCATCATGCTATTAGATTTCAAAGCTGAAACAATGTTTCCCATTATTCTTTATGTATGCTTTAGAGTGGAGAATTCCACTGAGGGTGTCAGAATTAAGTCTATTTCTGGTTTTTGTTTTATTCATATTCACCTGACTGAACACTCTCTCAACACAAGCACTGCTGTGTGGTAAGGTGAATATGAATTGAACTAATTGCATCAAATTGGGATATGCCTTTGTGCCATCACCCTTTTCCATTTTACTAACTTTTTGCCAAAATTTCATATATCTTCTTCTTTTAAATTCTCGAGAATATCACTGTTCCTCAACAATCTCCATTCGTCGATCTAAGGCATTATATCACCAATAAATTTTCTCAAAATTTTGGACACACTTAGTGGTCCCATGTAATGATGTTAGATATGTTCGGAGGGTGCAAAAAATTCAAATACTTCAATGCTTGAGCAAAATCTGAATTGAAAGGAAAACGTTTCATAATCTGACTGATTAATTCTAAATAAAACTCCAGACATCTTTTCTGAATTCAGATTTTCTGAATCATTGAATTCATTGCAACAAATTTTGCTGCCAATTTCGGCCCCAAATAAATGGCATCTAGCTTTAAAAACAATCTTGGACTTTTATAGTCTATGACAGCCAAGTCAGCATTCTTTAGAAATTCAGGTTTAATATAAAATTCCAAGATTGTTTTTACAAGGGTCGTTATGGTACTATGCAATATATATAATTTCGGTGATTCGGCCTGAAACTCTACATTTACATTCATAATATATGGCAGAATGACTCCATAATTCCAGGTAATATATTTATAGGATCACACAATCTATTGAAAATAATTTCAGATGCTGTATTCTATCTACTAAATATTCTGACTGGAAATCTAACTTCAAAGCTTCGAACTGTTCCAACACGTTGAACAACTGATAACAAAGAAAGCCATCTAGTTTGGCAATTTTGTAATAGTTTGTGGTTTTTTACTTCAACAAATTGTTGAAATGTTTAAAATCCATTTTTCTCTTGAAGCTATATTGGAAATAAGTATATATATATATATATATATATATATATATATATATATATATATATATATATATACATCCCGCGTACTTTGTTGCGTCCTTTCATAAACCGACATTGTTGCGTCTCCCAGAAATACGCTATTTAGAAGAAATCTGATTGAAGTATATTATCTACGTAAAAAATTAGGTAGATCCCCAGTTTCAGATCTCCGATATCTTCAAAAATAGAAAGCAATATACATGTACAATATGGCGTCCTTTCATCTTCCTATCATTATTGCGTCCAGTGAATATACTGCTTTCACCCTAGTACCATATTGCGTCCAAGCATATATTCTTCTTTCACTCTCAGCATGTTATGACGTCCAGCGATGTTGCCAAGTTATAAATTCTCTTGAATATCCTCATATGAGAATATTCGACCTTAATGACATGATCATTCGTTAGGTATAATATAGATATCTTCTTCGGAACTTTACCATTAGAACCATATGAAATTAAGGAAATCCCTGAGCTGGTGCTTTAAGCGCTCGTTACTTGGTGGAGCAATGGCGATATAAGATCTATATCTATAAAACTTAAAAGTAATTTAAATTATATAACTGCAAAATCCCAGTTCAAGTCGAAAACAGAATTATGTAAAAACTTGACTCTTGACAAAATTCAATTATGTGATTCTGATGATGCGATACTTCGAAATTGTGCATAAACATTCAGTATATCAATACACATAATAAATTCCATTTGAATCGGATATCTTGTTCGGGAAAATAGAGATTCGTCTTTTCAATAGCCACAATTTTGTATGAGCACCTGCATGGGGCCGCAAATTGCATTTCAATGGTTTCGTTTGTCAGAGATATTGAGGATCAATAATTTTGAATGGCCATGTTTATGGAACCCTGTACGATTTGGCTGGTTAACGAACTTAACCAAAGCATTTCAACGAACTCGCCTGAAAATTTCAAATCTCTAGGACAATCCCTTCGAAAGTAATCGTGTGAACACAACAGATTGGACACCCTGTTTTTCAAGTGAATAAATACCCCTTTATTAACAGAGCCTATATCAATTCAAAATGAAGCGTGTTTCACGGCAGTGGCCATTAGAAACAATAAACGGATTTACATCGTTAGTTACTCGTTAGTAACTATTTGTAACGCAAAAAATTTTGTTTGTAACCTTACCTGTCATGAGAAAATGACAACCCTAATTTGCGAAATATGCACCTACAAATAGTTACAAACGAATGCAAAAAAAATCCTCTTTATTTTCGAAGAAATGGGTGCTAACTTCTCATTTTAGGGATGTAATCTTTCGTTACAGATAAGGTTACAAACAAAAATTTTTTTGTTACAAATAGTTACTGACGAGTAACTGAGTGGAAAAAAAATTCTCCATTTTCGAAAAAGTAGGTGCTTACTTTGCATTTTAGGGGTGTAATTTTTCCATTACAGGTAAAGTTGAAAACGAGAATTTTGAGTTACAAATAGTTACTAACATGTCACTAACGAATTCAAAAAACCCTCTTTATTTTCGAAAGAGTGGGTGCTAATTCCACTTTTGGGGTTGTCATTTTCTCATGACAGGTAAGGTTACAATCAAAATTTTTGCGTTACAAATAGCTACTAACGAGTTACTAACGAATGCAACAAATTTTTCTTTGAAATCGATAACTGAAAATGGTTTTGATTTCACAATCCTTTTGAAATTTTGCACAGAGATTCACCTCGTCAGTCATTTTCAAGGTCAATTTCATTTCAGTCGAAAGTTTTTTTTATGGAAATATAGGAATTTTTTTCGATATTCCATATATGTTTATGAATTTAACAACACTCTTTTCACAAATTTTTGTGGACTGGTTTTAATTGCTATAAAATATTCGAATGCATTATATATCATCACGATCGAATTGACATATTTCGGAAGATAATTTGAGAAAAAAACATTTCCTATGTTTCTGACAGCTCATGTTTTCTCAAATTTTGCAAGAAGTTTGTTGTGGAAATACTAGCGTATTATTTTTTGATTGGATTTTTATTGTTCTGGTAACAATATTGCCACGAAATGTTTGTACAAAGCTTGATAAACTGTACCACAAATATCAAAAAAATTCAAGTTTGATGGTCATATTTTATGGAACACCCTGTGTGATTTTGGCCGTTAACGAACCTAATCATGGTATTTGGAAGCCAAACATATCCTGAAATTTTTAAGTCACTAAGGATACGTATCACATCATCTAAGTAGAAAGTAGAAAGAGTTCCCAAAAATTATTTACCAGTTATCAGGTTTCTATTTCCTGAGCTAAATAATTATTGTATCAGTTGACTATACAGTATTACACAAATTCAATTACTTCTTGAAGTTCATCCTGTTTGATTTGAACCAACTTTCTTTGGAAAAAGTATTTATTCTGACAATTTCGATCGGTTTCAACAATATCATCGAATAATTAAACATTATATTGAAATATTGTTTATATAAGCATGTATTTTTTTTAGATTTTGCGTTTTGAGTTTTCTTGGGATATTAAAATAATGTTGAAGAGAATAAAACAACGTATGAAATAAAATGTTTCTATTTATATCTAAAAAAAGAGTATTATAAAAACGAATGAAAATCAACCATTATTATAGCATGTAGAGGGAATTAACTGAACAGAAACAAAAAAATATTGGGAGAACAAAATATGAATTCTCCGAAAAATAAAAAACAAATTAAAAATAAAAAAAATCTGTATCGGATTCATTCTTTCTTTTTTTCGAATGAATATTTCGTATGAACACATTCATTTAAGACAATCTTTACTTCATAATATTTGAGGATATTGACTTATTCACACTCCCCTTTTTTGGGGAATTTCATATTGAATATGTTTTTCGAAAAATTATTAACATAAAAAAATGTGTTTCATTGAAATAACTAAAAAACAACAATTCTTATGAATGTATAGATCGAAATAACTCATCAGGAACAAAATTTTTTTCGGTAAAACATACTAGGAAAGGAACTCTCTGGATGATAAAGAACTATTGAAAAAATCGCATTACTCTGTATCAGAATCATCCTTCTGTTTTTTTGAATAAATATTTTGTATGAATACTTTTATTTTTAGCCAATCTTTATTTTCTAATATTTGAGGATATTGACTTCTCAATTCTTCACACTCACCCTTTTTTGGTGGAATTTTATTTCGAATATGTTTCCTGAAAAATTTTTAACGATTATTTTCTGTTCTGTGGTCCACTTAACTAATGTTCTCTTTTTCCTATTTGTGTTGAATGTTTTGTCGTTTTTGCTAGCTAACGCATCAATGTTTTCTATTTGTTCAGCAGCCGGTTCAATATGGGTGAAATTCAACTGCGGCTGTGATTCGTCATCACTATTGCTGTTTTCATCACTTTCGTTTGTGGGATTCAGTAAGTTTTCATCCAGGTTAACGTCAATTTCATCCAGTGTCTTTCCTTTATAATTTTCAAGATTTCCGCCTTCAAGTAGAAGAAGAAGTTTTGATATTTTGGCCGTCTGATGTAGGTCATCTGGTAATCTATAAGAATTTTTATGAACACCAATAGTGTGTCCCATAAATGCCGCCAATTGGTCGACTTCGGTCTCATTCAATGAAAACAATTGGGATAGTGTTGCTAAATGTTTTCTCAGTTTCGTGCATGTTATTGCAGATGGATTTTTTGCTCCACTAGCGCGTGCGTATTCCTGTAATACTTTATAACCGATAATTGGAGTCAGCAGTCCAGGTCTTCCAAATAAATATGGATTTCGAGAATCCACGACATTCTTCCGTACTGACAAGAGAACCTCGATGTGCTCTTGCACATCCTTGCTGAACAAGACAGCAACACCCCTTCCCCGTTTTCCTCTTATGACAACCCTTTTGAAATTTTTTAGCAGGGCTTTTTCTGTTGTGGTTACTATAGGGTCGAATTCCTCATACTGCCTATTTCCATCTTTGGCAACACAACTCTGGTAGGTATGAAGGAGTAATCTCTGTAGCTCCCCTGGTCTTTTTCTGTTGAGAAGAATTATTCTACAGTAGATGGTTTCAAGTAATACTTTGAACGCTTCTTTATCATGAGAATTACTACCTAAAGAGCTGACGGCAATATTTGCTTTGGAAATCAAGTATTGTTTAAGAAGTTTTAAATCCTCCGCGAGAGGAACGATAGTGATTTTGTTCCATTTCTGCAAGTTCAGGTCAGTTCCTGCTTGGCTGGATATTTCGAATTTCCAACTAGAGGTGAAGAGATGTATCATGTTTTTCAAGTTTACTTCAGTTTCTGCTTTGGAAACTGAAAACTGATCGGTTAAATTGTATCTAATGGCTAGGTCACAGCATTGCTTCAAAGAAGTCCCTATATTTTTGGCGTACGTTGGTGACTTATATAAATCATTCAAATGGTCGTATTTCGCAACACATTTCACTGAATCTACAATCAAATTAAAATATTTCGGTTGAAGTGCTTCAAATAGGTCGATTATTTTGGGTTCTTTCTGTTTTAATGTCAGTAGTAGTCTGGAGAGTTCTCTCATTTTTCTAGAAGTCACATTTATAAAATGTTTCTCCCTATGAATTTTCAAATACTGAGCACCAAACGCACAAATGAGATGATCGCGCTTTGCTTCCATGCTGATCTTATCTGGCTGCATCCTAGGAAAAACTTCATTTTTCAGTCGAGCATCGATTCGATTTATGGTGTTGATTAATGTATTTTGCCCACATGATTGTGCGCTTCCTTTGGCCAAACATCGCATTTCTTCCTATGCCTATATAATAATTTTGAGGAGTAGAAACCTAGGCAATTGGAACACGGTAATAAATTTCGATCTTTCATAGTTGATCTTACCGGTTTGTAAAAACCCTGTGAATTTCTTATGAAATTACCTCTTTTTCGCAATTTACTTATCAGGTCCTTTCTTTCTCTACACTTTGGATCTAAAGCCATGATTCTAGCCACTTCACTTTCGGAAGAATGGTTTCTCTCTGAATATGTCTAGCAAAATTTAGTACCTGGTCCTCGCAGAAGTAACAGTAATCTGGTTTTCTCTTGTATTTTGAAGATGATACTTTAGAATTATCATGTGATACATCCAGATTTTTGTTCATCTCATCAAGATTGCTGGATTCAGAGCAGTTGATGGCAATTTCTGTTCCTGGTAAAGAATCAGAATTTTTTGTTTCTGTTCTTGTATTAACATCCTCTTTTTTATCTGGAATAATCTTTTCAACAGCACCAGTAGTACTCAGCGAATTCAAGTTTGAGGTGTCGTTTGTACCCTTTAAGAGTATATTATCCCCATTTTTTTCAACATAGTGATTTTTGGATATAGACAAATCATTATGGACTCCATTACTGGGGCTTCTAGATCTAGAGCGTCCTGTTGTTGAATGGAAAGTTTCGTGTGGACCTCTCAAAAGTATATTCGTGTAGGATTAAACGTTTCCTCATTGGTTTTTCAGTACTCGAAGGCGTTTTCAAGGAGCTGTTTTTTGATGATCCTGAAGAATCAGTCAATAAAGATCGAAAGCGTCTTCCACTCCGTTTGAACTAGAAAAAATGAAATTGTTTTGATAAATATACAAAGATAGTGGAATACATGCATCCTTTACCTCTTGCTTAGGGTCATAGGTCGGATCTGTATCCGAATCGTCCATGACTGATTCGATCTGAAAAATAAGACATTGAATATTATTTATAGAATTTTTAAAGGAATCGAAAGCATACATCAGACATGTCTATCACTGAAGGAGGTGTGTAAATCTGAAACGAGAAATGTTTTATTAACAATATAAATAGTGGATAGTATCATCATTGAACTACCTCAAAATCAGGAATATCATCCATTGGTGGTGGGCTGGAAATGTTTGATGAAGACTAAAAAAAATTTTATATAAATATCAAGAAATGAATCTATATTTGAATAATTACCTCGATATTGTCGACTGGAAGGTCTGCTTCTTTGACATCTTCTTCATAGCAGCTATCACTTTTTGTCTGAAATTTTTAAATGCTTGAATTCGAAAAAAAAATACACATATTGATTAGAAAAAAAATTAATTTTATCTTATCAATATAAGCATACACAGATTCGTGATGCAATTATTACCTGTTGTTCATGCAAACACTCGGGACCTATTATAATTTTTTTTGGGCTTAGAGGAACATTGCACATTCTATTTCTGTATCCATTCTGAATCTCCTGCTAAAATAAATTTACATTAAAACAAATTGAGTTCATCTGAATTTTTACCTCAGGAAAAACCGCCGACATTATTTTATTTATTCTTGACGAAGACATTTCTGAAAAATTAATAAGTAATAATTAACATTCAATCATATGGAATTTGAGTCGAAATGTTTTTCCAAAAATAATGTGAAATATTCATCAGGGTCATTTTTGGATGATCTGAGAAAATAACTTCAAATTTGAGCTTTTTATTTCGAGAAAAAAATTTTTGGTTATTTAGTTGGTGGCTAATACTTAACAGTAATACCAAATACATACAGGGTGTCCCAAAACTCGATGTCAACCCGGAACCGGATGAAAAGGCAAGTAATGCTGGTTGTCAAAAAAATATGAAAAAAAATCTAAATTGCATGATTATAAAATAATGATCATTTAAAGAAACACGCAAAATTCCACACCCTGTGACAGTCTTTTCGCTCCTGTTGCCACAAATATTAACTATTTCCAACTTTTTTTTTTGCTGAGTAACCTTGAATAATGCTTGTCTAAACTGAAATCAAAATTGGATACCAGCTGCTCTAGGTTTCATAAAAATAGGGTCTTGCTTCTCAGAAAAAAAATTCAAAATAAACAATTGCCTAGTTTCAACTGACTGTATTGAAAAAAATGTACCACGCTTGTTTGGCATGTTTTGTCAAAAGTTGGCGAATTTAGTAAGAATTCAAAATTGTATAATACTTGTTAAATTGTAGCTGCCGTAGTTCAAATTTATTTTCGATTGCCTTTGAATACACTTTTTCTTAAACTGCTTTCCCACTAAAAATGTCCAATGGATTCAATTCCGGTGAACGGGTCGGCCACCAGATTGGACCAGAACGTCCGATCCATCTTCCGGGAAAAAACGTTACCAGAAAAAAAAATTTCCAGAGAAAATAATTTTTCCAGAAAAAAATTTTCCTGAGAAATTTCTCTGGAATTTTTTTTTCTGGTAACATTTTTTCGCGGAAGATGGATCGGACGTTCTGGTCCAATCTCGTGGCCAGCCCGTTCACCGCACTTGAATCCATTGGACATTTTTAGTGGGAAGCAGTTTAAGAAAAAGTGTATTCAAAGGCAATCGAAAATAAATTTGAACTACGGCAGCTACAATTTAACACGTATTATACCATTTTGAATTCTTACTAAATTCGCTAACTCTTGACAAAACATGCCAAACTAGCATAGTACATTTTTTTTTCAATACAGTCAGTTGAAACTAGGCAATTGTTTATTTTGAATTTTTTTTCTGAGAAGCAAGCTCTATTTTTATGAGACCTAGAGCAGCTGGTATCCAATTTTGATTACAGTTTAGACAAGCATTATTCAAGGTTACTCAGCAAAAAAAAGTTGGAAATAGTTGATATTTGTGGCAACAGGAGCGAAAAGACTGTCACAGGGTGTGGAATTTTGCGTGTTTTTTAAATGCTTATTATTTAAAATCATGCAACTTAGTTTTTTTTATATTTTTCTGACAACCAGCATTACTTATTTTTTCACCCGGTTCCGGGTTTTGGGACACCCTGTATATCAGAATAAACAGAACAGGTCTATTTTCATATGAAGAGCACTCTCTTAATTGCAAATCCCTAGGTTAATCTTTCGTAGGTTTAATATTTCACCTAGGTGAAAGGGGTTACCTCCTAAATAATACATAATTATTTTGTGAGCGCTCGTTCAACTTACGAGTGCTATACCATTTTGCTCCAATATCTGTAATTTTCGAATTTTGAACCGAAAATGGTCTCTCAACTATATGGTTCAACTACCTGATGACGAATCCGTGGTC
Organism: Propylea japonica; assembly: GCA_013421045.1. Taxonomy (NCBI): domain Eukaryota; kingdom Metazoa; phylum Arthropoda; class Insecta; order Coleoptera; family Coccinellidae; genus Propylea; species Propylea japonica. Next base: position 6,653,239 of record CM024240.1, read on the forward strand.
AAATTCAATTCTATATGTGGTTCCGTCCGTCCGACCGTAAGTTATCACGATTAATTTTGAAGCGATTCTCCTAGAAACTTGATATTTTCAGGGTGAGTTCGGTTTCCAAATGCCGCGGTTGAGTACGTTAACCAGCCGACTCGTGAAGGGTGTTCCATTAAATATGGCTATTCAGAATTTTTGTTTCTCGATATCTCAGACAGAACGGAATTGATCCAAATGAAATGCGGCCACATGCAAGATGCTTAAAATGCAAAATTTTTTGGCCATAGTGTGAATAAAACCATAGAAACTTCAATTGGAATAGTGAAAAGAAGAATCTTTATATTTTCGCAACAAGATATCCGATTCGAGTAAAATTTATTTTGTGGGCGAAGATTGATATATTGAATGTTCATGCAAAATTTCAAAAGGATCGCATCATAAGTACCACAGAATAATTTTTTTCAATTGTCAAGATTTTACACATTTCAGTTTTTGAATGATTCCAAAATATTGTTCCGGTCGTTCTGGGATTCTGCATTTAAATATTAAGGTTAAATTTAAAGAATATTCTATGGAACACCTTGTACCTTTGACCGTTCACAAACTCCATCGGTGTATCGCCCTTCAAGTCGGTAGGATTATCCTTTCGAAACCACTGGTTAATTATCAGAGAGACACCTTATCAGTTGAAACCATTTTCTTCTCACAATTCGAAAATTACGGACATTTGGAAAAAACTACATAGCAGTCGTTTATGTAGAACCAGCGCTCAAAATATGAGAGGAATTTATTGCTGAATTCAATAATCAAGAGAAAATATATAATCATTAGGGGCGTTCGGCATTGACCTCCGGAGTGGACGGATTTTTTAGTCACGTGACCACAGATCGTACAGATAAATCTGAAATATCTGGAAATAAACGAACGGTACAGAGCATCTGCCACAGAACATACTGCTCTGTTCTACTTTTATAGATTATGAGATTTCAAAGATCACTATTTTGTGAAATATGCTCATCTTTTAACGATACTTTCACCCTTTAAGTAGCTCTTCCATAAAATCTCAATTAAATAATTAGGTTCAGAGGCACTGAATGCAAAAGAAACGAGTAATGCAATATCCCCTTCTGGTCGTTGTTGGCGATAGTCGTACCGAAAGATCCTGATCAATTAATTGATTAATTACACGAAAAAGAAACGGGAAAGCAATATCTCCTCCTGCCCATTTATAACTACGATAGCTATAATGAAAAATTTTAATGAATTAATTGAGTTTTTAATGAATAAATGAAAACAGAAGAATAAAACTGTTAGAATTTTTCAATCTATCGGTTGTCGGATCAGGAAACACAACATAAAACAAAAAAATATAAAAAACATAAAACTCTATGGATAAAATCGCTTTGCTCCGTCGAAATAGACCGAGCGAAAAGATCGACGTCCGATTCCTCAGATTTTATGACGAACGGTACAGATGTGTATTCCCTCAATCCGGATGTAATGAACGAACGGTTCAGATCGATCCTACACGACGTGTAAATGTTTAAATTCAATAGGGGCGTTCGGCATCGACATCGGACGTCGTCCGATGTCGATGCCGAACGCCCCTATTGAATTTGAACATTTAAAACATTTTAATTCATTGTGTTGGATTGTCACTCTGAGGCCTTTTTCGGGATACACAAGATCTCTAAAATTTAATTACAACTGGTTATAATGATCACTTCTATTTGTATAAATCAATAACTGTTGTTGATGTAGTCACGTTCGATATCCGATAGCGTATGTTTTCGATCTAATCTTCTGATATTTCAAAAACAGATGAAATGAAATTAAAGTTAAGTTACAGGTGATAAGATTTCGAAAAATGAATGAATGACAGTGTCTCATTTAAGAAAAACTGAGGTAGGTCTATTTGTTTTCATTGCGATACCCTGTAAACCCGACAATAATTTGAGGTTGTCCAATTCTAATTATCTTTTGAGTCGGCTTCGAAAAAATTTCTTAATATTCAACTGTTAGACAGAGACCGAAGCTGCACTAGTGGGACACCCAGTATAAGGATGAGAAACTTTCAGAAGACAAGATAATTCGTTTCCACAAAATGAATAATTTCAAAATGGATCGATTCTTAACTTGCCGTAAATTGCTTCTAGCTCAAAGTTGAATAAATCTCTTTCACAAAATTTTTAATATAATTTTTTCTGAGCAAAATACGTTAGAAACAGAGAACCTACTTACCAGTGGAGCACAAATTCAAGCAGAGCAGAACACGTATTCACACATCGAATCACCTTATGAAACTAACCAAGTTACTTATAAATACGCATAAATAGGGTAGTGGACGCAATAATGTTCAATATATAATGAAAGAGACGCAATAAGGTCCTTATTGCGTCTCTTTCATTATACAGGTGATTTTTTTAAGTGTTTCATTAGACGTTTTCGAGGAAGGAATTGTAATACAGATTCAAGATTTTGGATTTTCGTTTTAGAGTACATGAACTTTGATTGTAAAATATTTTCAAGAGGAATCTACTTCCGGTTTCACCGGAAACGAATGTAACTTCGTTATTTCAAATGCAACACCCTGTATATTTATACATATTCCAATACTTCGTTCAATTCTACACTGATTTGATGTATGATATGTGCAACCACTCAAGTGGTTCTTGAATTATAGCCTGATTATCAATTTTTTTGAAAAAAGGTTGTCACAAATTAGTGTCCATATCTTCAAAATCCCTCATTACAAGAGTTTCTTTTTGCGAAAGTGGAACAAAAGAAAGTACGCTGATACTGTTTCTTGTTTAACTTATGAGGAAATATTATACAGGGTGTCTGAAAAGGGCCTCAAAGTGAGCCTCAATAAAACAATGAAATCTCACTTTTTTCAAATGGCAACCCTATAATTTTGTAATTCCAATCGATTGCTCGTCAAAAACCAGTTATGGTGTCCCGAACATTTCATGCCTCTAAAATCAGTATTTTTGCCGTTATTCAATAAAATTCGAATTTCACGATTAAAGACAGGTTTCGCACAGTTTGTAAGCTTGCATTTTTGAAGTAGGCTATGTTAGGAACTGTCATTCTTACTTTTTCTTACAGATCAAGCACTAATCAAACATGCAATAATAATTTCACTGGAATGATTTATCAAGGGTATGTTCTTTATTTGAGGCAAATGTAACAAATTCCTAGAAAAGGTAATTAGAAATTCAACGAACGAAATTCACATTTACTGACTTTTTTTGTTAAAGGTGGTAAATGTGGATTGCTTCCGTTAAAAGTTCTGACTGCCCTTCCTAAAATTTTGTTACATTCACCATAAATGAAGAACATATTCAATACATCACTGTTACTGTGATTCATATTTTGCATAGTGCCCGATTAATCAAAAAAGTATAAATGACAGTTCTCTAAAATGGATTATAAATCAACAGACTTAGTGTCAGTTGCAGGAACGTCCATTAAAATTTAAAGGTCCATTAAACTCTTAATCCTCCATTATTACAAGGAACTAATGGAGGATTAAGGGTTTAATGGACCTTTAAATTTTAATGGACGTTCCTGCAACTGAGCAATAGCCTTCTTGAAAACTTCTATCCTAATAAATCTATGGTTAGACTAAGAAACCTTGATTCAATCCTGAAATTCGAATTTTATTCAATAACGGCAAAACTACTGATTTTAGAGGCATGAAATGTTCGGGACACCCTAACTGGTTTTTGACGAGCCATCGATTGGAATTACAAAATTATAGGGTTGCCATTTGAAAAAAGTGAGATTTTATAGTTTTCTTGAGGCTCACTTTGGGGCCCTTTTTCAGACACCCTTTATAATATTTCCTCATAAGTTATACAAGAAACAGTATCAGCGTACTTTTTTTTGTTCCACTTTCGCAAAAAAAAACTCTTGTAATGAGGGATTCTGAAGATATGGACACTAATTTGTGACAACCTTTTTTTCAAAAATTTTATAATCAGGCTATAATTCAAGAATTGCTTGAGTGGTTGCACATATCATACATCAAATCAGTGTAGAATTGAACGAAGAATTGGAATATGTATAAATATACAGGGTGTTGCATTTGAAATAACGAAGTTACATTCGTTTCCGGTGAAACCGGAAGTAGATTCCTCTTGAAAATATTTTACAATCAAAGTTCATGTACTCTAAAACGAAAATCCAAAATCTTGAATCTGTATTACAATTCCTTCCTCGAAAACGTCTAATGAAACACTTAAAAAAATCACCCTGTATACGTTCGTGGTTCGTCGACGTATCTTGGAGCGGTAAGAAGTCGTCAGCTCACCTCGCTTGTCGGCGACTTGAGCTCTAAAGTTGCTAATCTGCCACAAACGGTATCATTATCATAAATATTTACACTCTTGGTCTTGAAAATATATTCTATTTAGTGTTCATTGAGATATGGTAATGACAATAATGCTGCTAGGTGATTCATAAGGGAGACATATGAAAATATCAAATCTTTTTTGAGTGCTAGTTCTACCTAAACGAGTGCTATATCGTATTGCCCAAATGACTGTAATTTTCGAAAATTGAGAAGAAATGATCTCAAACGTTAGGGTTAGACTCTCTGATGACGAATTCGTGGTGAAATTCAATTCTGTCCGAGGGGCCGTCGGCCGACCGTTAGCACAATAACTTTCGAAGGGATAGTTCTAAAACTTGAAATTTTCAGGATGAGTTCGCGTGCCAAATGGCTCGGTTTATTCCGTTAAACAGCCGAATCGTACAGGATGTTCCATAAATATGGTCATTCAAAATTTTGTTCCTCAATATCTCAAAAAAAAAAACCAATCGAAATGAAATGTAACAGCCAAAAAATGCAAGACGCTCATAACAAGCTTCGTGCAAAATTTTGTGGCTCTAATGTGAACAAAACCATAGAAAATTCAATTTCAATATTGGAAGGAGCATCTTCATATTTCCATCAAATGATATCCGATTCTAATGAAATTTATTCTGTGAACGAAGATCGATATACTGAATGTTCAACTGAAATTTCGTGGCCATAGTGTTAACAGAAACATAGAAAATTTAATCGGAATATTGAAAAGAAGAATATTTTAATTTCCACAACAGGAGAATCCTATTCGTGTAAAATTTATATTGTGAATGTTGTGCTCGTTTCCATTAGGCATTCAAAAGTGTTTGAATCTTGGTATTACAGGCAATCGCAAAAGCCATTCCACCATGTCATATCGCTATTTTGGTGAGAGCATTCTGCAACTCAGTTTCAAATTACTAAAATAATTTTTTTAATTACATTAACTTGAATTTAAAAATCATTATTGCACTTATTTTGTTCCGTAAGATGACGAATCCGTGGTGAAAATCAGTTCTTTCAGCGGGACCGTCCATGAAAACGATGATTTTCGGAAAGATTGTCCTAGAGATTTGAAATTTTTAAGGTTAGATCGGCTCCAAATTACTGCCGGTCAAGTTGATTAACTGCCAAAATCGTAAATGGTGTTCGATAAAATATGGCTATTCGAAGTTTTGCTCTTTCAAAATCTCGGACAATACCGAAACCTTCGAAACTTAATTATGCAATTAGATGTAGCATACGCATATCAAACCTCATAATATCTCCAGAACCATATGAAATTCAATCATTATATCTAAGAATAAAATGCCAATAAGTTCACAGCAAATTATCCAATTGGAATGAAATTTATTCTCAAAATGAACATTTACACACTTAAAATTCTTGCAGGATTTGAAATTGATTGTAACTCCTTAACCGTTGAATTTAATTTTTCAAATATCTATAAATTTTTTAGAACTTTTTTTATGTTAGTGTCAATGCGATCAAGCTTTCGCATTTGTATGTTCAATACCGATCTTAAGCAGTATACGTAAATTTGTGTGAATTGTATTATTAGAACCATTGAACATTTCATCGAAATATCAAAAAAAGTTCCATTAAAAAAACTTTCGATTGACATTAAATTGAGTCTGAGGATAAATATTTCCGGAGTGAATCTTAATGCAGAATTTCAAAATGATTGTGAAATCAGAATCATAGTATTAAATTTTTTGAGTTATTTAGTTTTCATGATTTGTTGTTTATGATGAACATTTTCATCCGTACATCTTTTAAATTGACGATAAAATAATGAACTGAACAAACGAGTACCTATGACTCTCTCAACAGAAGAAGCTTCATTGCAACATTTACTTTTCAAATTTTTATTCTTATTCAAAGGGTTATTATGCTTCAAATTTTCCATTCACAATTTGACGAATGGGTTTCAATTCAAGACATTCAAACAAAAAATGCACCGTTTGAAAACAAACATTATTCGAGAATTTCAATTCTGTTCATAAATGTAATTTTTCACCTCTAGTTTAAAACCCAAAATAAACCAGGAACCGCCAAAACGAAATCAACCGAGTAGTGAAATGAACCATATAACAGATTGTGGAACGGAAAGTCAAAGCGATCTTGAGTCGAAGAGCGTTAAATTATTTCCAGATGTGCTCGACTTGCAAGATTAGCTATACACTGTTGCCAAACTGGGGACGCAATATTATGCTTCAAGTGAAAGATGTATATTTGGACGTATATCAGCTTTCACCAGTTAAAGCGCCCTCGAAGCAGAATTTGCGTGAACTAAAAATATACTATTGCTTTCATGCAACGCACGTTACTGCGTCTCCGAACACGATTTTACAAAGGCTATAGCTCATTCATCCTATATTGGATTGATTTAATAACTTTCTAAAGGTTAGCCCAGACTACGCACTACATTTTGCGGCAACTCCTTTCAATGGGTCCCTTTAAACTTCACAGATATTGTCGAAAACATTACTGCGTCCGGTATACGGACGCAGTATCATTCAGGACGCAATAGTGTATGGCGCAATGTCAATGTATGGACGCAATATAGTACGCTGGATATATATATATATATATATATATATATATATATATCTCACTAGATCTTCTGAAACTCTAGGTAATTTCAAACAGGCGTAAGATGCACAGAGAGCTAGTGAATGACATGTACATTTTACGACCACCAAATCAGGTACATCCTTTCTTAATGAAGTTTGAACTGAATGATTTTCTCGCATCATAGTATTTGCACCATCAGCGCCAAAACCAATTAATCCAGATCTATAATTTACTTGATGGCTATTGAAAAATTGACAATTGCTTGATAAATACCATTTGTAGTAGCATCAAGAACAGGGATTAATGCTAAGAATCGGTCATGAACAATTAAGTTTTCCACAACTCTAACAACAATCACCAAGTTTTTCACACAAGAATGATCAGTCGATTCATCAATAAGAATTGAGAATTTTGTAGATTTCATTTTATCAACCAATGAAGATAGTGAAGAATAACCCAAAACATTTTTAATAATGGCAGTGCATTTTGTGCGCTTCAAACTGATATCTTTGGCAGCTTCAGGATATTTACAAGCTTCCTTTATCAATTCTCCGAGATGATCAACACTGGTTATAGCAATGTTATGTTCCACAATGAATGAGGCTAATCGTATTTCTAGTTCTTGAGTTTTTCTTTTGAGGTTGGTTGTTTGTGAAAAACCTCATTTGTGAGATTGGTTGCTGCAGTTTTACAGAAGAAGCTTTCTGTATGTGTTTTTTCGTATTTTCGTGCTTTTGTACAGATGCAATTCCACCTTGCAAATCGACGTTACAACATTTACAAAAAAAAATAGTTGTTTCCCAATTTGCTGGGTTGAATCCAAGTAAAATTATTTTCCCACCGGGAATTGTATTTGTGCTTATAATTCTTCTTTTTGATTTGTTTTGTATTTGTATCTGATGAATCTGTGTCTACATCTTCTACAAAAAAGGAAAGTCATTACTTATTCTGTTAGATTTGACCTTCACAAATCATACCTAAAAAATCATCACCGCAATCACCCATCGTTTTATTCCTTTCTGTTTTTGTAAGATTCAAAAAACTGTTTAGGTTTAGCACTACACAACAGAAAACAAAACTCTTCGACACACCATAGAACACAGAACGCCATAGAACATACATATATAACATAACCTCATAACCACAGATCGGAGATTAGATTTAAAACCACAGATTATTGTGTTCAAGAGTAGTCTTTCTTGATCTTTGATTGTGTTAAAACTATAGACTATATATAAACTATAGGTCTATGGTTAAAACTGAAGATAGTAACTAGGCTACGTGGGCGGCAAGGATAGAGATCTTCTGTTTCTCAGATTTTCATGAAGGAAACAAAAATCACCAGATTTCACAGAAAATTGAAAAATATCACCAGATCGACATGAAAATCACCGAATCTGGTGATAAATCACCAGCATTGGCAACAGTGAGACCGACCACCGGTCCAGCCTGGACCGGTGGTCGGTCTCCCCTCGAGATCGCACATCTGGCGATGACGTAGAAAATAGTAGGGTGGGAAACAGTGGCGTAACTACAGCCTTAACACCTTTTGAAAATTATTAGATTGGATCGATTTTTTAGTATAGTTTAATAGTTTTTCCTCCTGAATCGCGATTGAAAAGCTTCGTTCAAATCACCAATGTTTCGAGCTCTAAGCATTTGACTAATTTCGGGTTTTGAATGGATAATGAATCTAAGTGCAGTCTGTTGGATGGCTTTCTTCAAGCCCAAAATTTCGTCAGGTCTATATGAATTTAGAATTTCAGCTTGTATGCATTCATTTTTAGTTTTTTCTAATCTTTTAAAGAAATCAGTAATACTTTTCATTAGAAAGTTGTTTAATTATTTCAAGTTCCTCGTGAGCTTGAACAAGATGTTTAGTGTGACCATAAAATTGACGAAGAGTAATTTTTAAATCATACCAAGAAGAAATTTCAGAAAGTTCTAATTCATTAATAACAGTCGATAACTGCCAAATGACATAAAGAAAAAGAGTATTTTGTTGGTCAGGACTAGCGAGAGAAAAAGCAGAATTGGTGTTTTGAATGAAGGTTGTGAGTTCATTTCTATCTCCATGAAAAGGCTTTATGAATTTAAAAAGAAGTGCTATAGGAAGAGTTTGGGTAATATCAGGACCGTCTTCTGAAATAGTATCAGGAATATTTATATTAAAATGAACAGACATATTTAAGGATAATAAATAAGGAATATATGAGAACAAGTATTTGGAAATACGATAAAATAAAAAATCACATGTTCCGCACTGAGTAGACGTGTTTCGTGGAGCTCCTGAATTCGATTGCTAAAATCAGTGGTTTATTATTGTTAACTACCAGGCAGCTTGTGACATCTATAATATCTCACTGCGTGAAAACATTTTCCGAGTGACCCCAGTTTCAGAGTAGTTCATTTTGGTAATAAAATTGAAAAATGCCGCTAACAAAACAACAGCGAGAAGAAATGAGACAGTGCATACTCGAGTGTCTGTCTGATAAGGATTTCCTGATATCTTTATCAGACAAGGTGGCTGATAAGATATCCGCAACGATGCAGGAACATCTGAACCGTATGGAGCAGCGTGTCATCGAACTGGAAAAGGAATCCCTTGTTTATAAACAGACGATTAATGAATTGAATTCTAAATTAAATAGATTGGAGCAAACTCGTAAACGAAAGCAGTTGAGGCTGATGGGATTGGAGGAAACGACTAACGAGAATCTGCAGGATTCGGTCCAGAAGGTCTTCACGACGAATTTGGGACTGAACCAATCGCAGATTGTGCAGTGCTACAGGGTTGGTAAAAAAACAAACGATCAAAAATATCCAAGGCCAATTGTGGTGAAGTTTGCATCGGTACCATTCAAGGAGGAAGCGTATAAAAATAAAAAGTGTTTGAAAGGGACCAAGCTTGTTCTGTTAGAGGAACTCAGTACCTCGAATTATCGGTTACTGAAATCAGTTAAAGAGCAGATAGGAAAGAAAGATGTATGGTCTCTGAATGGAAAAATTTTCTTCAGATGGAATAATGCTAAGCATTGTGCCAGGACCACTGAGGAGTTTGAGAGCATTATTAATGGTACTATACAGGGTTGATGGAGCTGATCGACGTACGTTGCAGGTTTACTTGTGCTTGTATTTAACTTTGTTCTTACATTCAATTTTTTGTATCTTCAGAATTTGTATACTTATATAAATTTTTTTTTCTCTCATTCTTGTTGCATAAATAGTTGAGCGATCACATTTAAGATAATTTTTTTGGGGTTTTTCGTAATACATGAAAGATTTCGGTATAGCTTTTTATAATATACGTTCTTTGGTTTCGCACTTTGCTGATTTTCGGAATTTTCTTCTCAACTCTGAACTTCAAATTGTTGGTTTATGTGAAACGTGGCTGAACGATGGTGTGCCCGCGCAGATTGTTAGCATCAGCGGATATAATTTCATACGTAAAGATAGGTCATCTAGAGGGGGAGGCATTGGAATATATCTCAAAGATCATTTGCAGTATGAGCTATTACACGAGGTCAGTTGTGTCTTTATAGAGCAAATGTGGATTAAAGTCAAACTCAATAACAGGTGTATCATTGTATGTGTGATGTATAGACCTCCATCAGGTAATTTTTCTCAGTTTATCAGTTCTTTTGAGGGGGCCGTGCTAAGATTCCATCCCTCAAGTTTTGAAATCATCTGTGGTGGTGACATGAATGTTAATTTTATCGGGGGTAATGACTACAGGGCCCGCATATTAACGGAGTTATTTCAAATTCTTAATTTGAGGCAAGTGGTTGATACTCCAACAAGAGTCACGGAGAGATCTTCGACATTAATTGACGTTATCTTGATCACATTTAGCGCTGGTGTGATATCGGTCGGTTCGAGTGATGTGGGTCAGTTATCGGACCATTTTTTGGTTTTTATTAAGCTCAATTTCGTTGAGAAAAAATCTGCAACTCGTATGATAACATCTCGATCGCTTAATAGACTTGATCGTAAAGTACTGGATGAGTTATTTCTGTTGACACCATTCAGCAACATTTTATTTATTAGAGACGTGAATTTGAAGGTCACTTATTTTACTAGTCTATTGCTTGAACTCTTTGACCACATTGCTCCTCTGAGGCAGATCACGTTAAATAGTAAATGTAAGCCATGGTTTAGTGAGGCAATCAGACTGATGATTCGACAAAAAGATAAAGCTTTCAATAGATTCAAGGCTTCTGGTTCTCCTGAACACTGGCGGTTCTACAAGAGTATTAGGAATGCAACTACTGGTGCTATTAATGCCGAAAAAAGATCATACCTTGAGTACTGTACTACAGCGAAGACAGGCCCCAAACAACTGTGGAGAAATTTGCATGAAATGGGTGTACATAATAAGACCAAATCTTCCATCATACCCGAGTTGTTGAATGACCCAAAATCCATAAATGACTTTTTTTTGAAATTTCAGCAGTTGAGGGCGGTTGATCGAGACTTGATCAATTTTTATTCTTCATCTCTTATGAAACCATTTGAGGAGAGTCTGACTTTCACAACTATAGACGAAGAAAAGTTAATATCAATTATTACAGAGATGAAGTCGAATGCTACAGGCCCGGATCAGGTGAACTTGGATATGATTCGAATGTGCTGTCCACGAATCATACCTTTTCTTCTCAACATTTATAACACGTGTATTTTAGATTCCATTTTCCCCGATGTCTGGAAGGTTGCAAGGGTGATACCTTTAGCTAAAAGACCTAATGTACTAAGTTATGACGATATTCGATTGCAATTTTGCCCCTTTGCTCCAAAATACTCGAAAAAATCATAGCGTCCCAAATACGAGCACATTTAGACAGATATGATATCTTGCCGCAGCGACAATCCGGTTTTCGCCGAGGTCACAGCTGTTGCACGGCACTTTTGGATGTGGTTGATGAAATCTTGAGAGGGGTTGATTCGGGTAGGACTTGTGTATTGGTTCTCTTAGATTACTCAAAGCTTTCGATAAAATAAACCATGAACTCTTACTTGCGATACTGGTACATATAGGATTTTCGAAGGCAGCGGTTGAGTTCATTCGCAGCTATCTGACTGGCCGGGCTCAATATGTTGAAACGGATGAGGGTTGTTCAGATGAGGAGTACGTTTTCTGTGGAGTACCACAGGGCTCCATTCTTGGTCCGCTGCTTTTTTGTATTTACACTATTTATATTGCACATAGTTTAAAATATTGTACAGATTTCAGCTATGCAGATGATAAACAATTGTTGCACACATTCTTATCTTCAGAGGTTGATCAGGCTTGTGATAGGGTAAGCGATGATTTGGAGGTATTGGCACGTGATTCGATCAGGCATCATCTTGATTTAAATTCGATGAAAACAAAGTTGATCATTTTCGGTAAGCATAAGGAACAGCTCAAAGAAAGATTAAACTTCCGCAAGAAGCCTTGGTGTTCTGATTGACTGGGACTTGAGATTCAGGGAGCATATAACAAAATGCATTCAGAGGGCATATGCTAACCTGAAAGTTTTGTATCCACATCGGCACTATCTCGCAACTAAGCTTAAAATCATGCTGACTGACTCGCTGGTTCTAAGTCACTTCAACTTTTGCGATGCGGTTTATGGCCCCTGTCTGACAGGCGAGTCCAGGCGGAGGATACAGATGGTTCAAAGGTCGTGCTTAAGGTTCATATACGGCGTCAGGAAGTTTGAACCGGTCATTCATAGGCTTTCTGATTGCAACTGGCTGGATATGGATAAGCGTAGGAGGTTTCATTCGGTCGTAATGTTTCATAAATTGATTCTTTTCAAATCCCCTCCATATCTGTACAATAAGATAAGGTTCCGCTCAGCGGCTCAGATGTTCACAATTTGAACCTTCGTCATCGCGGTCTGCTCGCGCCGGCTGCGCATACTACTGCCGTTTTTGAGAGATCGTTTACTTATAATATTTCTAATCAATACAATGATCTGCCTCCTTCTTTGAAATCTTGTAGCTTGCCTGTCTTCAAAAGAAAATTTAAGAAATATTTGTTGAACCAGGGATGAATCTGTGTGGGTGAACCATAACGTTTTTTTTTTGTTTTTTTTTAATATTGAAATTTTGAAATATTTTGTGATCGCTCTGCTTATTTGTTTTATTTTCATATCTATGGAATGGAACATTTTTTTTTTGAATAGTTGTATAAGTTAAGTTTGTATAATCTGCCAGGTGCAGGAATATGTTTATTTTTCTTTGGCTGAATTTTGTAGTTTTTGGGAACTTACTCATAATCAGTTTCAAACTGTCGTGCCCCTTTTGCAGATATTGTTTAAAAACGAGTTATTTTTCTGTATGTTTTATTCAGTGGTATGTAATATGCATACTTTCTGCAAATAAAAATCTACTTACTTACTTACTTACTATAATATGGAAATTGACTTACTTGTCTGATTGTCTGTTCGATGTGATCCCAATTTGAAGAAAGTTGAAAAGATGAACTGTGCGTAGACGCCCGATGGTCCGGTGAATCCTATGACCCAGTTACAGAAGTGGTAGGAGGTGGTTGAAGCAGGATCTCCTATGAAGAGCTTTGCTCAAGTGGGAAGTTGTCCAGCCAAAACTGTGCGTAGACAGCCTATGGTCCGGTGGATGAAATCCAGTTACACATATTTTTGGAGGGTTGATTTTTCTCACCTAGGAAGCGCAAATTGAAAGTGGCTATCCTACCGCTCTGTCACCAATTTTTGTGTTGTATTCCAAACACAATTGAAAAAGAAAGCAGTATGCTGTCACCAGGGCAGCCTTTTAAAATAGCTCCGGAACTTGTAGATATGAGGGTGATAGTAGATGAAGTTAGGTGGATTCAGGAGATAAATCCAAGGGTTGATCCAAAAAATCCAATAGGGAAACAATTTCACTTGTTTATTATTAGGTGTTCACTAGAATTATAATTATTTCACTTAGGTTGGCAATCACTGGTTTAAATGTGAACACAATATGAGAAATCACTTGTTTATTATAGGAATAACACACGTTAAATTTATTATGATAACGGACTTTGAAAATATTCACGAAGGAGAGATGTAAACCCGACGGAAGTTAGAAATGAACTGAACGAAGAATAGAATGAACTGATTATGGGCGTTGCGTTGCTTCTTTATATAGTATTTTGGAAATAGCTGAAGTCAGCAAGAATATGTGAACAATAGGCTCAGTGTTGAGGGGTTGCCCTAAGAAGATTTTAAATATTATTTTTAAGAAAGAGTTAAAATCTAGAAGCAACATATCGCTTTACAAAAATATATGAAGTTTTAAGAAATATAGAATTGGAACATTTGCATAAATATTACAAAATTCTAAAAATTCAAAAGTTGAAACATGATGCAAGTTAACATTGAAAATATGATTGAAATTGATAATTAAGTAAAATTGAAAATATATGATGTAGGTTGAAATTGATAATTAAGTAAACATTGAAAATATGATATTAATTAAGAAAGTGCAAATATCACATATCTTAAAGGTGCCATAAGATAATTTTGCTAAGAACTTACAACTGCTTTAATCACAATTCCTTCTCTGGAATCAGCTACAGAAGGTTTCCAATGCTTTCTCTTTTTCCCGTAAAGATGTCGAGACTTTTTAGGCAGTAGAGAAGTCAGCAACAATATCATCAAATAATGCTTGTAATCGGAAATTCAGACATTTCATGAATTTAAATTAAATTCCGAAGAAACTGTTGCTATTACCTTCCTGAATGGACGGAGTACTTATGAGATCCAATAATATTTTATCGTTAGCAATAGACAAAGCATTCGATCTCAAACTTGCCAGTTTTCGAAAAAATGTTCAAAATTGATGATCGATTCTTTTGGATATATGTTTTCGAAATTTCTTTCAATCTGAAAACAAGTAACTAATTTTATTGAACGTAATGCTCTGAGGTTACTATAATCAGATTTAATTTTAAAACGCTATCTTAGGATGTGTTTAAAGCTGGAGTAGATTAGTACCATACAGAGGACTGGAACAACTCACCAAAGATAAACAGATTTGTTCTTTCAGAATTGGATATTCTTCATGAATTGTTTGCAGATTGGATTCACGCAAAATTTCCTGTCTTCGTGAAGCAAAGCAGTCATCCCAGTGTCTGTACAGTTCCTGCAGGGGTTCTCTATTTGCTTTCAACCATTCTTTTTCATGGATGTTTCCATTGTTAAATTTCAAATTTTCATCTGAAAAAATAGTTTTGAGTTGCATATTCTCACGTGGTCCAAACTTATTTTAAAACTGTGTTCTTACCTCCAACTTTTGAGTCCTGCTTATCACTTCTTGTTGACAGAATCCCTGCTTCCCTCAGAAAGGTTAATTTATTCCTAAATTTATCCACTAGCTTTCCTTTTGCGACTCCTGGTTTTTTATCGAATGGGTCTCTTTTCTTGACTGGGGGCAAATAATATGCTTCTGTTATTTCTAGGGGAAACAATTCAGTTATCTTTTCACTCAAAAGTTGAAATTCATGGTTGGACAGATGTCTGTAATTAAAAATTGGCATTATATAGATTAAAATTATATTTTAGTCAAACAAAGGTCACTTATGTATAGCCCTTGTTTATGCAATCTGAGTAAATAATGTCGACCAGATAACTCTGTCGAGTCGTGTCCAACCCTCCTTTCAAATTATACCATGCCTGTACACCTCGACCAATTGCTGACTGATTTAATAATGATCTCAAATTGAAATCTAATAAATAATTAGAAATAATGAAATAATTGAATTTAAAAATGCATTTTTATTGGTGAGACTGTTCATTAATGACTGCAAATTCTTGCCTGCTCGACTAGTTTCGATGATTATCTCTCATCATTCTCAAGAGCCAAGTAACTAGACAACTGCAAAGAGAGAAAGACAAAACAGATAATTGAAAAATAATTGTCAATAGTAACAATAAACAACTCACAATGCAGCAGTCTAGCACAGTTCTCCAGCCAGGACAAAGAATCGACCTTGACACATTTTATGGTCTTTGAAAAATCACAAATAGGATGAAGTCAAATTTAAAAATACAAATAGAAATGGTTACATTACAAACAATAACAAAACAAACATCAATACGCACGCGTACACAATTCTGCTGCAGAAGTCATAAAATCGACGGATCAAGGTCGAACGCATCAACCTACTCAGTGGCGGCGCGGCAGATAAAACAAGACAGTGAACACTAGGGTTAAAATAATAAATATCAAGTGGTTACAACAGAAGATCCCGAGTTTAACGCGACTAAATCGGCGAACGAAGTGTCTGATGTAGCTGGTGTGTCCAGTAAGATATCAAATAAGCGCATTGAGGGTGTTAAGTGACTTATCATTGATATGACAGAAAATTTCTATATCTTCCAGCACAAACTGTTTTAAACTAAATTTAGAGGGATGTAAGATTTTAACATCTGAATTCACGTCAAAACTGTGTTTGGAAAACCTTAAGCGTCTGCCAAACACTGATTTGTTGCACCTCTCATTTTTCTGACTGCGAAGATGTTCAGAGGTACGCTGTTGTAAAGTGCGCCCCGTCCTACCAATGTACACTATATTATACTGCGGATCACCACAGCTCAATTTGTAGACACCACTTTGCTGTAACTTGGGTATCTTGCCTTTGTTGTGGACCAAAATGTTCTGCAATGTATTGGGAGACTTGTAGGCTATCCGGATGTTGTGTTCGCGAAATAGGCTACCCACCCTGGTCGAAATGGGTCCTATATACGGAAGTCTCATATACTTGCAAACAGGATCCGTCCGCCGAAGAACAGATGCATCGTTGTTTAGACGCTTCATTTGCTTCTTTCTTATCATATCTTCCACCCATCCAGGTTTGTATCCGTTTCTTACTGCCATATGTTTTATCACATTGAGCTCATATTGAAAGTCGTTATCGGAAAGAGGAACGCTGAACAATCTATTCACCAGGTCTCACCAACAAAAAGGCATTTTTAAATTAAATTATTTCATTATTTCTATATAATGGTGGACGCTAAAGGGTTCAGAGATACTAATAAATAATTGTTGACAGTTAACTCTGGTTTCTTTTGTGATGGTTGATAATTTTCTTCCTCTTCATTTGTTAAGAACTCCTGTTGTGTAGATGACTCAGGATTTTGTTGGGTGGAAGGTTGAGAAGCAGAACTTGGAGGTTCTTGCACTCTGTCCGATGAAAAAAATAGCAAACTATCAGTTGATTGGAAGGTGCTGAAAAAAATTAACTTGAATAGAAACTCGCTACTACCAAGATGATACAACAAACAACCATTATGAGTAAAAAAACTGAAAAGTTTCAACTTGGAGCAATTCAGTGATTTTACTCCAATTCACCCGAACAATTTATATATGAAAGGAATGCTAATAGGAAACAAACTGAAAACTTGGTCGAAAAAAATCTTACCTTACTGATTCAAGGTCTACTGACTGTCGTGTTTCTAAGGCAGCTTCTGCTATGGCAGACGCTTCAGAATTATCTAGAGCTTCAAAGTGCTTGATGAAGCTCAGTCGCTTACCCAAAGTGGGTATCAAATTGCATATCGAGGAACATCTGAAATATGAAATTCAAATTTGTAGAAATTTTATCAAAGAGGTGCAAATACTCAATCCTTGCTACATAATTTTTTTGATTAGGTGGACGAGAAGAGGGTCAGAAATGACTTCTTGTTAACATGGTAACAGTTGAGATGAACTTATGTTACAAATACGTTGAAAAAAAAATTGATTTGGTTCACAGTTGTGTGGCCAAAATTCAAAGAAACATATAATTTTCAATCTTGAATGTCCATCTGTTTAGGAGAAACTTCGAAGAATATACAGAATTCATGAACAATTGAAGAGTGAATGAATAGTTTTCGAAAAAGTCGAATTTTAAATAACAGCTAATTCAAATTTGTGAAGATTGAAAATTGAAATATTGAATGATACGTATGTTAATACTATAGAAATGTGATGTTGAAAACTACAGCTTGTAGTGGGGGTGTGGGTTAGAGAAAATTTGTCAACATGTGTTTTCATAAGCTTATTGCTTCTGCCAAATTTCAATTCAGTTCGATTATTGGTTTATTGGAAAAAAAGTGAAAACTCTCAAATTGTCTTCAGGCCGTATGACATTATGTAGTTTATCATATCGTTTTCTGTATAGTTTTCAATGTTGAAAAAAACTGTATAGTGTCATACGAGCATGTAGTTTTCGATATCGAAAACTGTACAGAAATACCATTCCGTATCATAATCCTGTACAGTTCCTGCGCAATAGATCGAATATCGTGTCGTGTTTATGTTTAGCCTAACCTTAACTCATTCCTTGGTTAGTTGAAATTATTTTATTCGGTTTCCTTTTATAATGGAGTTAAACGAAATGGCTGCAGGTGCTGCGGCTATAGTTGGATATACAATGATATTCCAAACTATATGCAAACGTAATTATCGGAAAAAGCCAAAACGAAAATGGATTAGGTTTTAAAATGGAAACGAAATCAATTAAATGAGTAAATGAGTCAAGTCGTAAATACTAATATCCATATTAACACAGAACTGTGATATCATTTGATATTGACTTGACAGCTCTACCACCAATCAGAAGTGTTTATTTTTGTTTATTTCAATATCGAAAACCTACATAGTGTCATACACAATTAAATGGACATAAAGTTTCCTGTATAATAAACTGTACAGTTTTTGTCGACATTGACGACTGTACAGAAAACAATATCATAAAGTACAAAATGTCATACGGCCTTTAATCTTGGAAGGGGTATAACTTAATTGCATTATTTTTGGCTAAGGAATCACCCGGTATAGGGTTTAAGACTCCAATAGGTTAACTTGCCATAACAAAGCTAAATAGCAAAAACACCTTCACGAAATTAGCCGTAAATCATTTCCTAAATATTAACTGTCTTCAAATGAATATCATTAATTAATTTAATATGTATCTTCTGCAAACCTTGTCTACTAATGATTGATAGACAATTTTGATATCGAACCTTTGAAACGAATGACAGGTATTTTGAGAATTTGTCCAGGAAAATTGTTTACCTATTTAGTGTAACCTGCCTATTGTCGGAAAGACATGAAAAGAGGATATTCAAGTAAATAAAATGAAACTGAAGTCATCTTGAAAATCACAAAACAAATTTATACTTATATACAACTTTCTCACATCCATTTATCAAAATAGGTATAGAAAATTTTACCTTTGAATTTTTGGATGGTGGTTTAATCGAAACCCCATAATTTGAGAATATCTTCCATCTCACTGAAAATGTAATGGAGAGCATAACTATATAAAAACTAAAAAATTCTACAAAAACATTATCTCACCTTTTTATTGAGGAATATTGAAATATTCTAAAGGCGCCTACAGACGACATGGCAAGCCTCGGCCAACGTTTGTTCGTTGCAACGCGAATCGTTGACGCATCGTGTGTACGCAAAACTTTTGGCAAGGCGAATCGAACGCTGGCGCTGGCCAGGGCTCGCCTATAAATGCGGCTACAGACGGCTTGGCAAGCATCGGCCAACGTTTTAGCGAACTTTTATAGACACGTTGGTTTTCGCTCAATATTCGTGCATCGATGACGGTACACATCATAGACTACGATACACATGACATGTTTTTATCTTGCCATTCTTTTTCGACCAGTGAAGACTAACGTTCAGCGTGCGAAAAATGGAGTCTGACTCTGATGATGAATTAATGCGTCTGCTCTGCTTTTGAGTTCAACAGCATCATTTCTGTCGAACTATAGTAGAAAAAGGAAAGGCCGTAGGTTGTGGACTAATTCTCCCAATCTGAGTAGGAGAAGGTGAGGTGTTATAATCATATTTTAATAAGTTGGTAAGTATTTACACTGAAAATAATTTTTAAGGTACAATGGCAGTGATTTGCTTGGTGATTTGAGAAAGGAGGCAGCTCTAAAATTCACTAATTTCTGCAGAATGTCTGCGGGTGATTTTGAGTATGAAATAGGATCAAGATAAGCTAAACAAGATACAAATATGAGGAAGTGTATACCTATCCAGGAGCGTTTAGCAGTTACCTTGAGATTTCTTGCCACAGGAGACAGTTATCAAAGTCTGTCATATTTGTTTAAATTTTCCCCCCAGTTGATTTCATCTATCGTACCAGAGGTTTGCACAGCTATAATTGAAGTGCTGCAGCATTCAGCAAAGCTGACTATTTTTTTTGTTTTGGTAGATACCGCTATCCATAAAATTAAATTCTTCCTCACATTCACTGATAAGTATCAAAACTAGATCTCAAAAAATAAGTATGGCCATCTGTTGCTCGCAAGTTGAAAAATGGACAAGGTATCCCTAGAAAAACCCACTGAAAATTATCTAGGTGTTAATCAAGATGTTTCATGCTGTGGGGGAAGATAATAATATCTATTTCCACTGAACTTTTATGAAGCACATGGGTTCACTGACCAGAATATGTTACTATATGAGTACTATTAGTATCAGTTATGCCAATATTAGAACACAAAACTCGATAAATATCAGTGAAACTAAAGAAAAAATGCATTTTATCACTAAATAGTTGATCTCAATGAATGTTTATGTTATAACGACTAAACATTGCGTCAGTACATGCCTTTGACTATTCAATAGTCTGAAAGAACTCTTCAAATCAAAAGTACATAAACAGAAAAGTGGGCCTTTAATTAATACAACGTTAAGAGAAATTTTAGTTAATTGTTATAATTTGTTCCTCAACCTAAGTTGAGGTGATCTGTCGACTGCGATAAACTGTAGTCATAACTTGGAGAAAAGTCATCACTACAGTTATTGGGGTTAAGTGGAGGTTGATCAGTATCCATTTGTATGAGTCCAGCGTTAACTCTTTCAGGGGCTAGAAATTCTGTCAAAAAAGTCCTAGAGGGGCAAAACCATTTTATTGAATTTTCAAATCCAAATCCAACATTAAACTAGAACAATGTGGATATAAGGTATTATAAATACAAAAAAATCAATAATTTTCCAATATTTTTCGAAAAACTGGTGGTATATATTTTGTACAACTGCACTACTAAATCTTTAAGTTTGTTATGAAAGTTCTGGAAACAAGTTTTATTTTTTCCCAAACAAAGAGGTACCTGGCATACAGAACATATCCAATCTGTTCGAATTTGTTTTTTTGTTGTGCTACAATTGGCACAACGACGTCTAGTAGACCTTTCTGGCTGATGAGCGCTTCCAGTTGTCCGTATTTCAAAAGGTACATGTGGTTTTGACTTTCTAATTTCAATGATTTGGGAACTAGTTTTCGGTGTTTTCATATTGACGAAACTTTTGGCCACAAGATGTTGCACTATTTGTCTTCTGAAGTCTTTCATAGACATGTGTTTCAAGTGTAATTCTTTGTATAGTACAAAAGCATTGACAACAGCGGCGTCCACAAAATAAAAGAAGATACGATGCCACCATTTTTTCGATTTGCGATCGATTTTATACGCATTAAGATTTTGATCAAATTTATCAACAAAATTCGTATTCTTGTTGTAATCAATCAGAGCTATGGGACAAGAAACTTTCTCAATGCTTCCATCCTTATTTTTCCGATCAACTTCACCCATACCATCAGGGTCATGAAAGTTGGATAGCAAATGTACACTTCGCTTATCTCTCCATTTGATGGCAACAAGGTTTGTATCAGATGTAAAAATTTGACAATTGCCACGTTTCATGTTCTTATCTGGCATAAAGTTTGGAAGTAAAATTCTAGTAGAGTTGACTGTGCCACAAGCGTGAATATCCCGGATCTTGAGTTCTTCCAACAGCTCCACACTATTGAAGAAGTTATCAAAGTAGACAATATGATGCCTTCCCCCCATACCCTCTAGGAGGTTTTTTACCACCCTAGAACCCAATCTCTTCTCAGAATCGTTGGATTTACCGGTGTAAATTTGAAATTTTTGACAGTAGCCATTCTTATCAGCCAAAACCCATACCTTATAACCCCTCTTGATTGGCTTCTTGGGGAGATACTGTTTCAGTGTACTCCTTCCTTTAAATTTTATCATTGATTCGTCTATAGCAATCTCTCTGGAAGGGGCCATACACTTTTCAAAATTTCTTGATAGTTCTTCCAAAAAAGGACGTAACTTATAGAGTTTATCATAGTCAGGTTCTCCTTTTTTGGGCATAAGCATGTTATCATTCAAATGTAAATTTGAAAGCATCCAGCTGAAACGCTTTACTGGCATTAGAGAACTAATATACGAATCATGTAGGTCTGGAGAGCTACTCCAATGATCTCTATAACTGGGAAGTTTTTTCAGTCCCATCAATAAGTTTATTGCTAAAAATATTTTCATTTCATTTATATCCGTATTCTTTGCTTTCGTGCATGTTTGGTAACAATATAAGTTCGTCTGGAACACTATATTCTCCAACAGATCTTCAGTGAAAAACAGTTGAAACAGTTTTCCTGGTGTAGGAGACTCCATATTTTTTACAATATCCCTCATACCAGACTCCACAACAAAGTCTCCTGGTTTTTTTGGCACTGTTCTTCCATTCCAGTTGCGCACTTTCGACACCATCATCAATTTTTGTCTTATAACCGAGAGAGGCAAATTGTCTTCAGGGTCAGAGTCGTCTGATTCTAAAGTATCAATATCGATATCGATATCATGTGCTCCATCTTCTGACTCTTCCTCTACCACCGATTCAGAATCTGAGGGTATCGGATCAACATTCAAATTTACAATTTCTTCCATTAATTCTTCATATGTCATATCCACCAGCCGAAATGGTAAAGGTTCCATATTCAAAGTCTGAAAAGAGTTTAATAATAATTGAAAGGCGATGGTACTAATAAGGTACCACTACAATATACGAAAATGTACAACTAAAAATGAGTGAAATTCAATAATTCCATCAGCAAAATAACCTGTAGTACTCAATTCAATACAGCTCATCTGAATTCAAAGAATATTATACTGCCGTCCTAAGAACAGATGCCGTATCTACAAAAATTTTTTTTTCGAGATTTTGTCTCATTGGGTTCGTGACAGACTAATTTACCTTTTTACCAAGCATAAATGCCGGATACTTGCTTAATTTATCAAAAACCTAATCTTTT
The DNA here is from genome assembly GCA_013421045.1 of Propylea japonica. Taxonomy (NCBI): domain Eukaryota; kingdom Metazoa; phylum Arthropoda; class Insecta; order Coleoptera; family Coccinellidae; genus Propylea; species Propylea japonica. The sequence continues at coordinate 6,676,254 of CM024240.1, forward strand.
CTTCAGCCGTATGTGAAAAAGTTGTAATGTATCCTAACAAAATATGCCGTACTTGCGTTATACTAAACACAAATGCCGTATATAATTCCGCGTATATGCATATACGGCTTTTTCAGCTGGGACATGTTAGATACGGCATTCATTCTAAGAAAACGATCCATATTTTCGAGGAGCACTACGAATTCGCATTCAGTTGTGTGAGTTTTTCTGAAGAATGAACGTGTATATTTTCAGAATATCTTATTTATGTTTGTGTAAAATAACATCAGCAAGAAAGCAATTATTCACACTTACATATTTTTAGGAACAAATATGTCAAGTAGACCGAAAAAAAAAATTTGTACAATTGTCAAAAAACTTTACTTTTCTTCATCACTATGGATGCGTGAATGGCTTTTTTCACCGTTAAAAAAAGAATTCACTTTTTTTCATCGATAAAATAATTGGTTTTCCTAATAACGACACAGAAAGATCACTGATTGCATAGACATATTGTATGTAAAGCATTATTTTCAATAATTTTATTTCAAACGATGAAATTTCACATTCGCAGTTGTACAAAAATGTTTTTTGTATTTCGTGCGTATAAAATTCGTGGTTTTATGGCACATTTAGGTGAATTTGACGCACTCAATAAAATATAACTATTTTCGATGGCTCGCTGTGAGCACGATACCGACAATAATCAGAATTTGGTGGAAGCCTTTGATGATAAGCAGAATGTCGAAGTGATACCTGAGGATGGATTTTTATTGACCTCTTTGAATTATTAATCAGAAATTGACCAGAAGAAAATTCTTACACATACGGCATTCTTGTCTTGTATAGCCCACCTAAAAGTTTAGCATAAAATGCCGTATGTGATTTTTTTCATGGAAGTCTGTTGGTATTTAATTTCTTTCGGCCTCAATATATTTTTATAGGCATCCTAAACGAAAAAACATATATACTTTTTTGTTCTAACCAAAACGGAGTGAGGGCTATAGAAAAAACTTTGAGCTCGATTATCTCGTTTTGATGGCGTCTGTAGATACGGCATCTGTTCTTAGGACGGCAGTATATCCCTTACTTACTTTTACAACACTTCTATATGAATAAGTCGAAATTCACTCTCCGCGATGAATAAACCTAACCTAACATAAACACATGGCCAAAAATTGTGGTGTGAACAGTTTCTCCACGAGTCGAATCAAATGTGCGTCACTATCATCCACTGGTTCATGATTTGGGCCGTCGCCCTATAAACTAAATGCATTTTAATACGTGGTATATTTTGTATACCAACGCCCCATTAAATGAGCAATGAAGTCGGTACACTTTGTGGACCATCGCCCTTAAAAGAGTTAAATACCATGTTATCAATTTGGTTCATCAGCGTCAGTCTTGGCCGTTTGGGTAACTGCAGCAGTGTTGTCGCTAGCAATTGGCCGTACAGCGTGCATTCACGCTGGTCGTCAGTTTGAGCTAATTTATTCGTTGCTATTGCATTTAATGCTTCACTTGCTTTCTACATGTTACTCTGAATGGCGTTAAGACTACTATCCACTCTTCTTTTTCGACTAGTCCTAGCTGTGGTCGCACTTGCTGCATCATCCGTGATTTGAAGATAATATTATTACTTTTCTGTACACAACAAACGTCACAAAGTTACCATGTTCTGGAGCCTCTTCAGATGCTGATACTCCACTATGATCAGTACTACATTCGGTGTTCGCATAATTCTATAAGAAAATAAAAGTGTCGACTTAATGAAAAATTTACTTGAATAAAGCGGAAGAGAACCTATATGATTTATATTTATTTTATATTATTATTATTACCTACTAAATAAATCTGTTGATATTATTATTTCTAATTGAGAGAAAGGCCTGAAGAATGGCTGGACATAGCGAGGGACTTTCATTCACTATGGAATTTTCCCCATTGTTTGGGAGCACTAGATGGGAAACACATCTTACTTCAGTCGCCGTTTAACAGTGGCTCCGAATATATAAATTACAAACTTCATCAAACTTCTATGCTCCCCCAAGAACTTTCGATAATGAACAAGAAGGGCATTTGGTGCATGGCACGTGGAGAAATGAGGATATAAGACAAAACTGTCTCAGACCTTTTTTAAGAGTAGGACGAAAAGCTACAACTGAAGCGCAACAAATTCGACAGAAATTTGCCGAGTAATTTTCAACACATGGAGAATTATCTTGGCAGCATTTATATGCATAACCAAGCTATCAATAATTGTAGAGTGTTCTAACGAGGACTTTCCTTTTTTTGTGTAATAATTTTTTAACTAGTGACACCCCGTACAGTTCTCATCCAGTAATGTTTAATAAAATGATTATGTTATACTCACATCAGTATTAATTGTTGATCTACATTTTCCTATTTTATTCAGGAATGAGTCCATGATTGTAAAGGCAAACCATGACGGCTTATATATATCGTCAACCCCTGCGCCAGATTTCTCTGAATCGACAACCTTTTTTTCAAGCCTCTATATGTTGCCATAAGAGACTCCTTTTTCTTCTTTAAAGCCGAAATATTACATGGTACAGACATTTCATTTGAAATAGCAGAAAATGCATCGGAAACCAATTTCTGTTTTTATGGTTAACATTCTGTGGATCCCAAATGATCGGGTACCTTTCATATATATTGAGGAACTCTAAAACCGTTTCATTGCTGCAGTTTTCAGTCATTTTCGCTTAAAAAGAACACAAAATAATTAACCATAAGAAATATTATTAGATGCACTGCATTACTTACCATGCACTACGATGAGACGTACTGCACAAAACAGCAAAAATCACGAACTATTAAGAGCGGGATGGAATGTGACAGTTCCGCCAAATGTTTCCCGTAGCTGTGTGTCAATATTCCATATTTGTGATTCGATAAAAACGCACCACAGTACTTTTCAATACTTCATGTCCCGTGAATTGTCAAAAAAATAGCTCTGTGCAATTAATTTTTCTATAACTTTTTCATCTGGTGGTAGCTCTGCGACCGTGAAAATGAATTGAGTTTGTAGGAAGGGCGAGTATTTTAATATATTTACATAAAGAATGGATTTCGGAAAAACATACACACAATTTTCAATATATCCCTATATTTTTTTGAATTTATCGGAAAGAAGGGCTTTCGAAAAAAGTAAAAGGCGCTCAAGCACTGTCAAACGAAGATCTATAAGTACCTGGGAAAAGGGTGTCCCAGGAATAACTGTACAAGGTATACCAAAATGCTTGATTTTGGCTGTTTCTGGTACTTATAGACTAGATAGGTGAAAATGTTGAAAGGGGTCCCTGGCTCGATTTCCATGAAAACACCTAGTGGAAGCCATTTCAAGATATTGTTTTTAAGTTAAAACCAAATTTCGATATCTCATCGATTTCGAAAATGTTCCATAGTTCTTTTTTTTCTAGAATAGGTATTTAAAAACGATTGGAACTTTCTACAGGTACTTTTTCACTGGGAAGACGTCACTATATTCAATTTTGAAATCTCTTGTACTAAGGGTGGAAAAAAATGGGGTTCTAATTTGAAAAACAGAAGTTATGGCCAATTATCGATCACAGTTTTTGACACAAAGTTCCAAACACCCTGTGATGATATTTATGAAATTTAAAAGATGCATGACCTTTCCACATTCTTCTACTTTGATGTTATGAGAACGGTTCACGCTCAGGATGTTGAGAATAAGAAAAATGAATCTAATACTGACTAAGAATATTTGACTTTTTTCCAGTTTTCCATCGATATTTTGAAAAGTTACACGTATTGAAAAATATAATAATTTTAATGTGAATATATTCAAAATTGAATACTCAATTATATCAGAGAGGAAAAAATTGAAAAAAAAATTTTTGAACAAATTTATTTTCGCTCCCTGTATAACCGGAAGCGCTCAAGCTTTGAAAATATTTTAGCTCAGTAGAGAATTCCGTACAATATTATAATTCCAATTTTCAAATTTCAAATATGTCAAGTTCTCCAGAAACGTCTAATAGGCCACTCACCTTGGGACACCCGATATTTGTTTTTCCGAAATTCTAAAATTTCGAGAATCCGATAGAAACACTGCAATATTTTTTTATATAGAGGGTTTTCAAACAAAAGTAGAAGATGGTGAAACATGGTCAAAAAATGGCCAATCCTCAGAATTTTTCCTATTAATTTTCGACATCTTTGCCTTACTAGCTTCATTGAGCTCAGCGTGTCGTGTGTACTGTGATCAAATTCAATTCGATGATTATACTATTTTCAATTTATCTATGTTTCAAAAATCATATACACTGGCGAGTTTCAACAAATCCCTTTGATGTGTGTCAAAAATATCGCCTTCTAGGCGAACCCTGACCAGCGCCAGCGTGAAGTTGGCTTTGTCATATGCTTTGCTATGAAATGGTGACCTGTAAAAGATTTTCAATGTTTTATTCACCTGAATAAAAATGGCTAGAACATACTTCACCATACCTTGTTAATCCTTCTCTTCTAATGGTAATTTTTTTCCTTTCTATATATTCAAGAATAAATATTATAAATATAATTCCATTCATTGTACCAGCACTCATGTTTTCTACTGAATGATGGATAATTATATCAGGATACATTGTATCTTCGGTGAATGCCCAAAACTCATATTTATCGTCCTCGATGAATATGATCTGAACATAATAAATAATTTGATGGGACCATTTTCACGATTCTTCAGTCCGAAGAACAAATAAATCAACTGAAACATTTGAGAAACACCAAAATCTCTCGAGAGTTTGTTATATTTACATAGGAAAAGTGAGGTTGTTGGTTGTTGTACCCCCAATGCCAAACGTGTACGAAGTAACGAAACACGCATGCCGATAAAAGAAGAATATGGCCGGCGAAACGACTTCCTTCAATTCCCGGGAATTTTGAAATTTTGAATATTTAAATTTGAAAAGGAGAAATTCGCAATAACATCTTTGTTCCAAAAATTTTTTCTGGATAATCTTTCTATTATTTCCTAAAGAGTGTATTCTTAAGGATCGCAAAATGACTGGAAATCATTTGGTACTCCTTGACTAATATGAAACATTTGAATGTAGGGAGGATTAATATACCAATAAGAAATTTGAGTTTGGCATTTTATTATTTCGTAATTTAAGTGCATGTGTTATTCAGTTTGGAGATAAAGGGGAATTTCTCTATTAGATATGGAGAAAACGGTGTTTAGCGAGAGAGAAAAGTTGTTTTTGGTGCAATTGGTCAGTGACAAAAGTCGCATCTTAGAAAATAAAAAAACAGACGGAAATAATTTAAAATTGAAAAATGAAGCTTGGCTCAGAATCACGAACACCTTCAATAGCCAGGGATTTTCGTTTCGATCAGCAAAGCAGTTGAAAAAATGCTGGGAGAACATTAAACAGAGGTACGTATGTTAAAATACTGTTAAACAGGTTTATATTTCAGAAAGAGGGCCAATAATGGATTACTTTTTTCAGAAAAAAAACATTGAATACTAGCATACGACAGGACCAATTAAGAACAGGTGGTGGACTACCTAAAATTAAAGGTGATGTTCCAGTAATGGATTTTGTTGATGCAGCTGCACCTAATTTGGATTTGGAAGTGGAGTGTCCATGGGACTGCACAGCAGTGTACGAAGGCAATCAAGGTGAATATTGTATAACATTTCAAAACAATAACTTATTGCTTTATCGTTATAGCTGGTAATTCCACATTCCGAGAGGATAGCAATGTTGAGAAATGCCCCAGTGATGAAATCATAATTATTGAGGGGGAAACAACCAGTAATTCAAGGGAGAAAAAAAGAAAAATAGAAGAAGAGATTGATCTTCGAATATTTCAAATGAAAAAAGAAATTGAAAATCAAAAGGAGATTCACGCAATAAGGAAAAAAACGGCAGAAATGGAATATAAGCTTGCCGTGCTAAAGGTGAAGGAGCAGATGAAGGTCATGGACGCTAGATTTAATATTAGGACTGATGTTGATACATCAAATATTATTGATTTGGATTTTTCATAAAGAAATTTGTTAAAATGCCTACTCCTTCTTTATTCTACCCAAAACGTATACGTGTAAATGAAATTCTGTTTCAAAATAATTGGATATATTTCTTTAATTCGCTCATAACATCATAAAATTCAGAAATTAGCATTGATAAATGCTCTTCGAAATGAAAGACCTTCACCCGCAACTTCCTGACTATTTGTTGTTTCCAATTCCTCTTCATCATCAATTTCATCCAAAACCTCATTTTCGTTCTGTTGTAGGCCTATATTGTACAAAACAGCTGTTGCACAAACAATGGCTATCGAAGTATCTAGTTCAGTCCTTAAACCATTTCGTAGAACCGGAAACTTCCTTTTCCAAATTCCAAAAAGTCTTTCAACAAGAATTCTCGTCTTTCTATGAGCCACATTATAATTTTGTTCAGAAATAGTTGAGGGGTCAAGGACAGGAGTCAGAATAAAACTCTGGCATGCATATCCATTATCCGCAACAAGCAGACCAGGAATTTGTTGTTCCTGAAACCTGGTTCGAACAGCACTTCTATTGAATATCACTGTCGTGCGTTGAACCAGGATGTCTCACAACAATATCTAATATCTCCAAGTGAGCTCCACATACAACCTGAAAAATCATAAGAATATAAGAAAAGATATTATTCTTATATCATTGTTCATCATCCTTCACAATGCTTATATCAATATATCATAAAAACATATTTGATATTACATGAACAAGTACTTGTATTGATTAATACACAACAGAATGAAATTTAAGATACCTGTACATTCAAAGAAAACCAGCCTTTTCTGTTTCTAAAAACCTCACCATGATCACCCCCTGGATTTTCAATTTTGATGTGCGTACAATCAATGGCACCTGTAACTCTTGGAAAATTGGCTATGTTGTAGAATTAAGCCGTGTTTCTTCTAAATTCATTTTTATTAACAGGAAAATGTACATAATGCTTCAGTTTCTCTGCTAAACATACCGAGACATTTCTAACAATCCTACAAATGCTTGATTGGCTGAATCCACCAAGATCTCCATGAACTAGCTATAAAGAAATTAGTTGGGGAATGAACTTCATTAATACTTCAGAAAAATTGAATATTTATTCGGTCTACAGATCTTAGTATTTTACAATTAGATCAAATAAACTAAATAGTGATTAGTATTCAATGATTTATTACTTTCAATACATATAAATAAACAAATTTATATTAATGGAGCTACGTTTCCCCAATTATTAGAATCTTAATTTACAAGCTCTTTCAAGAGTGAACATTCTTCTCTCTCAATTACATTCTTCCTTTTAATTTCCCCAACCTTGATCCTCTTCAGTTCCATCTTTGCGATATGATGTTTAACTACCATTCCAGTTTTTTATCGCTGTTCTTCGACAATTCTGATGAAATGCAGTCAAAGGGGTTCTCTGTCTCTTTCTGAGCATCAGTGGAAAATGTGCTTTCTCTGGGGAATGTGTACTAAATCACTATCCAAAAGCAACTCTGGGTGGATGCTTCTTTTTTACTGTCAATTTCCTCGAAGAACTCAAAATATCTTCTTCCTCTATCAGTAGAATCAAAATTATCAACAAATTTTCTGTAATTTCTCTCGAATACCTTCCATTTAGGGGTTTAGGAGTTTGTCTAGACTAGACCCTAAGCAATTACTTGCCACATTATCTTTAAATTTTTGCTTCTTAGACAACCTTCTTTTCATCTTTATTTAGAATATAGATCTATCAACATCTTTGTGTTATTATTTGTCCATCTCATCTCACGAATATTGTCGTCTAAAACTGCAAAAATAAAATATCAGTAAAACATTTTAAAGCCTTTAACCTCATAATTGAAATAATTAAAGTCAATATAAATTTGTAAATGAATTACTCACCTCTAAATGCACCACTTTCCCCAGTCATATTCAGAGCTTGCACCTTCTTTAATTGCAAAAATTCAACAGTTCTTTACAAACACTGTTGGACGCACAAACAACATTCTCTGAGAAGAGGTTCTGCTTTTGTTATGTTATGACAGAACAGAAGACAGAAGTCTAATCGCACGGCGCGTTCCGAATCAATCGTCGGGTGTTCGGAACCAGGGGGCGATTCTTGAAATTTGAATAATATCGAAGGCGCGAATGTCGACCAACATTTGCTGATTCGCTCGCGCGTTCGACATTATTCAAGAATGGACTTCAAATTGCAGCTATCTAGAATTGGTTCCGAACTATCGGTCTGTTGGAACAAAGCTACTATTTAATATATGTATAAAATTTAGGTTTGTTCAAGTCTTTACCTGGTAGCATAAAAACGAAGTGCTACCAAAAGTTGCATAATCGGAGCTATTGGTAAACCCCGATCAGAACATTTGAGCAATTTTTCAAAAATTATTGGTAATAACACATTTGATACGCAGTTTTTAATGAATCTGTATCTCCTCTTGAATTCTTTATCATCTATTTCTAGCGGGTTTGCAACATCCCGTATGTATCTTTTTTTAATTCTAGGGTTGTTGACTTCCTCATTTTCAATTTCGGAATCAAAAATGTGATCAAACTCTTCCATTTTTCTAATAAACTATTTTTCCGTCTGTTCACGCTACGTCGATGTACACAAAATATTATAAATTGCAGAAAAGAGCCTGTCAGAATGACCGAAAACTCATCTCAAAGGTTCTATCGCCGTCCCTAGGCTGGAAAAACTCACACTCCACTCACTGAGTATGATTTATGAAACAGAAACAGCTACTCACACTCGATCTCACACTTGCCCTCATGGGTGAACTATGAATTCGGCGGCCGTAAGTCGTGGTTACATACCTATGAAAGGATAAACCATCTCCAGCTCTGCTTCTATACCCACAAACTAAGCACTTATTGGTCATTATAGCACTTAGTATTACTTCAACACTTGAAATTGTCTAAAAAATAAAAAAAACAGCGAAAACCACGATCAGATGAATCAGTAAATGATGCGTGTCGTACGAAATGACATTCCTCGTATTGCTATCGAATATGGTCGTTAAAATCCGACGCGCGCGTATTTGATCTAACCAATAGGATGCAAACCAGCGAAAATATTTACTTTCCCCTACTTCGTTATGGAAGGGAGAAGATGATGGTTACAAACAAATACGCGCTGGTTACTCATCTTTTCAGAGAGGGATATAGAATCTAAGGTTGTAAACATGCTCCCCGCCATGAGGCCCCTCGTCCTCGGGTTGAGCCATGGTCAAGGCCATGGCCATGGTCACCTGGCTGAAAAGTGGTAAAAGAATATATTTTTGCTCAAGTCAATGTCGAATAAGTTCAATGTCGAATAAGTTGTCAGGTGGAGTATTGAGGATGGCCTACTTTTCTTTGGTGGAATCGATGCTACGGTATGGAATTTTAGCATGGGGTAATTGCTGCTCAAGAAATCGTATTTTCGCTCTCTAATGGAGGGCTGTTAGAATTGTAACTGGTTTGAAATACAGGGAAGATTGTAAATAGTTATTTATGTATCAAGTGAGTTATGAGGGTTTTAACCACAGAGGGCAACAGATTTCAATCCCGAGCGAGGGACGTAAGTCCCGAAGGATTGTTGCGTTGCCCGAGGTGGTTAAAATCCAATAACTAATAATAATAATAAGATAGATAATAATAAGATAGATAATTAATTTCATTTCATACTGCATGAAATACAAAAACCAAATTGTTTTGGTTTGCAGAACAAAACGAATTATCTTTATTAAGAATTAAGTAGGCATGGTTGCCATGGAAATGTCACTTACAACCATAAATATACTAACCTTACATGGGTGAGGCCTGCCATTCAACACTTTCGGAGAATGTGATGCCAAGAGAGAGATAGAGCTAGAGGTGGCAAAAAGCTCGCAAATCCCATTTGAGAGCCAATCATAGAAATTATAACTCCAATGGAAGCGGCGAAAGAGAGAGACTCGTGATGCCAAAAGAAAGATAGAGCTAGTGGTGGCAAGATTAATTGGATTAATTTCATTTTTTGAGAATCATTTGTTTTTTGCTATATAGACTAATATACATATAATAGATACTAATTCGAAACAAGTCTTAAAAATAGCAAAAAACCAAATTATTCTAAAAAAATCAAATTAATCCAATTAATGTTGCCATCACTAGCTCTATCTTTCTTTTGGCATCACGAGTCTCTCTCTTTCGCCGCTTCCATTGGAGTTATAATTTCTATGCTCACAATATCGTAGATATTTGTCATATTGTGTTTCTCATCATATTCAAATTTGTGGAAATGAATGCAAACTCAGAGAGAATTGAGATTTCAAGAAATTTGTTGGAAAAAGCTGAAAAAGCTCGTTCCGTACTACTACCGACAAAGTCGGAACCATAGATATACTAACCTTACATGGATGAGGCCTTTCATTCAACACTTTCGGAGAATGTGATGCCAAGAGAGAGATAGAGCTAGAGGTGGCAAAAAGCCCGCAAATCCCATGTGAGAGCCAATCATAGAAATTATAACTCCAACGGAAGCTGCGAAAGAGAGAGACTCGTGCTGCCGCAAGAAAGATAGAGCTAGTGGTGGCAAGATTATTGGATTAATTTAAGTTTTTGAGAATAATTTGTTTTTTTGCTATACATACTATTATATAATATATACTAATTTGAAACAGGTCTGAAAAATAGCAAGAAAACAAATTATTCTCAAAAAATGAAATTAATTCAATTAATCTTGCACCACTAGCTCTATCTTTCTTTTGGCATCACGAGTCTCTCTCTTTCGCCGCTTCCATTGGAGTTATAATTTCTATGGTCGGAACTTAAGTACAAAAAGGAATATGACAAATTTCTGCAATGGATGGAAGTTAACCGTATGGATAGTAAAAACACGAGTGAAACTGTAATGTTGGCGTATTTTCAAGATATGGAATCTATTTATTCTTTTAGTCTAATATGTGAATTATTTTATTTTTCTTACAGTCTTGATTGTAGGTATAGTCCTAATTCGCTGTGGACTAAGTGGTCAATGCTAAAATTGATGATGACAATACATGATGACATAGATGGAAGTAAATTTCACGAATTGGAAGCGTTTCTCAAACGCAAAAGTAAAGGCTATGAGCCAAAAAAGTCTGAAGTGTTTAGTCGGGAAGATATTGTCAAATTTTTGAAGAATGCGTCTGATCAAGAATACTTACTTCATAAGGCATGTAATGCAAACTGTAACGATTGCACATTTATTGTTCTGTTTCACAGGTAGTTTTGATTATGGGTTATTTCGGGGGCTGTAGATATCAAGAACTTTTGAATATGAAAATTAATCACATCGAAGAATCGTAAGAGATTTACTATTGTGGAAAAAAACCGGTACGACTCACTCCGTCGAAAAGTCAGTCCGTCGAAAGGTCACTCCGTCGAATCGTCATTCCGTAGAAAGTTCATTGCGTCGAAAAATTCGCCCACTTTCACCTGATAGGCCGTCGAGCCAGAGCTCCGTTGTCTGTCATCTTTGTCTAATCATTTATGAAGTTGGGCAACTTTCAATAAATGAGTTGGTAATAATTGCATAGGCCAAGAAAAATGTGGGATTTCAGTTTAATCCGATGAGAATTTTAGGTTAGATTAGACCATAGACGCGTCTACGGTTATGTTTCTTAAGATAACCTCTAATTTCCACTGAAATTTTTTATGTTTGATATTCGTATTGAGGAATCAAGAATTAAATTTGAGAAAATATACAGAAAGATCGCAATAAGGAAATGCACCGAAAGGTTTTATGGATATATTAAAAATATATTACCAACAACAAGAAATTGGTAGGTATCCAATGAAAAATAAATATCATTTCATTCAGTCACATCTAAAGCAACTTTTTTCAGGTAATAAATTGTTGAAGTGCTTACTAGGCAACATTAATCAATCTGTATTTGTTCCTGAAAGTAATCTGTTTAATGTGAATTAAACATTGAAGAATATCCAGAAGAAATCGCATTTAAAAATCAAGAATTCAAATTCCATGGAAAATTACCAGGAAGCAGTAATCGACCTCATACATTCAATATACCATATCTAGGCCAAATAATATGCGAATTTTGCAGATTCTAGCAACTCCGTAAGGCGCCCGATGACGAAAACTGTGTGTCGTCACAAATAATATATAAGCTGTAATCATTTAATTCTTAACAACATTTTTTGTTCAAGTTTTTGACGTAAATAAATTATTCAAACTCCACCGCGAGTTTTACTTGGTTTGTAGTGGATTTACAACCCTCTACTCACCACCACTCACTCACTGCTACTTCAACGGAGTTACGAACCGTTGAAGAAAGTAGAAACATATCTTTAGAGGATACCCTCCAAAGATACATAATCTACAGCTGAAGAACTTCACTTCTGAATATACCAAGCTTTTCTTATAGTTTATGAAAACTAAACATGATAATTATTTTATACTGCGACAATTTGGTCATAGGGCTGTCTGTACTTGATATAATGGGTCTTATGGGGTTTCCTTGTTTGTGGACCTTTGGGTTACCATATATTCGTGGACAAACCGCATTATAAGATTTCATTTCTTTTGCTTGTTTTTCTGTTATATACTTCTTTTCACGCAGTTTGGATACAAAGTTATTACAAGTTTTTTGGATGGTTGAAGTTGGATCTTTAGGTATTTTCTTGAAATCTTTTGAATCTAATATTTCCTCTATCTTATTATCGTATTCCTGTTTTTCCATTATTACAGTTACTGCCCCCTTGTCACTATTTAGTACTAAAAGATCTTCATTCTGTTTCAGAAATTTTTTAGTTTCGTTATACCACTTATTTACAGGGGAGTAGACTTTGTATTCATTATGAACAAAATTAGTAATTATTTTGTGGCTTTGGCTCTCTGTAAACCTTTATTCTCCTCTGGTACTGCTAACAGAATATATTCTAGATTGGCTATTATCGTATCTATTTTGATGTCCTTCTTGGTTGGTTGTAAACTAAATTTAGAACCTAGTGAAAGGAGGTTTTTTACTTCTTCTGGTATAATTTTGTTTGATAGGTTTTTCAGCCATTTTTCTTGAATTTCTACATGGTTTTGCTTTTTCTTCAAAAGGTCTTTTTTTTTATTCTTTTTATTTTTTTTATGTGAGAGAAGGTACAGATAGCGACATATAATCAGAAAACAGTCAAAACATTATATAGTGCTCTGAAAGATCCAATTCCAACACTGATGAAAAGTAATGTAATATACCAGATAGATTGCCGTGATTGCGAAGGAACATATATTGGACAAACCTCACAGTGGCTAAAAAATAGAATAACATTACATAAATCTGATATCAGAACCCACAAAGATAGATGTGCCCTAGCTACACATTCTCATAATAAAAACCATCAAGTTGACTGGGAAAATTGTAAGATATTAAAAACAGAAAGGAATTACCATAAAAGACTTATACATGAAATGATACAGATAAAAAAACACAAGGATACAATAAACATGAAATCAGATACTCAAAAACTAAGTAACATCTACAGCTATTTACTTGAAAAATCTCATGAAGACACATATTATGAAGGCCCATTAGATGAATGAAAATAAAATAAGAAAAAGAAAATAACATTTGTGACGTAAGTCAAGCTCGAATTTAATTAAGACAGAAAGAAGGTTGAAAGTTTTGTTGTTTTAGTTCTCTTTAGGAAAAAGAAAAATATATATCAATGTATCTAGTCAAACACTACCAAAGATTTTGAAATGATATTTGTATGTGTGTGTTGATATTGATGTGTGAAAGTTTTAGTTTTAATTCATGCGAATGATGTCGCCGTTTGTTGATTTTATTATATAACCTCACTTTCAGTAAGAACTTAATGTGATAGTTGTATATTTCCTTGTAAACAATTCCTGTATTTTCAGAAACCCTGATGAAGCAATAAAATATTACGAAAGCTTGGTAAAGAGAAAAGAGTACACTTTTACCCTCCAAAATACATAGAGTCTCTACGCCCTTAAAGCATCAATTCTATATATATTCATTTCTGAAGAATGCCTCCTCTTGAAAGGATAGGATTACGGTAGGTAGCAGCCTGCTGGTTTTGTGTATGTTTTGAGCTTCGTTATCAGGATGGACTATAAATGTTTAAGGATGTGTTAAATCTTGGAGAGTGAAACTGGTAAGCAGGTTGTTCTGATTTTTTTTTCCATTGATGTTATACTAGGAAAATTTCAAGCTTTGTTGTTCTATCACAATGGGAGTATTCGAGAGTTTTCAGTTAATTTCTGAAGGGAGTCCGATCTTGAGAAGGATAGGATTACCGTAGGTAGCAGCTGGTTTTTTATATGTTCCAAATTATTTAAGTATGTGTTGAATCTTGGAGATAATGGAACCCTGGTAAGTAGTTTATCCTGTTGATGGGGATACCAGGGAGATTTCAAGGTTGGTTGTTCTTGTACATTCATAAGAGTACCCAAGAGTTTTCAATTTATTTCTGAACAATGCCTGATCTTGAGAAGTATAGGATTACAGTAGGTTGCAGCTGGTTTTGTATGTTTCGAGCTTCGTCATCAGGATGATACATGATTTTAGTATGTAGCGAATTGTTTTTTGAGGTTCATGGACTGGCTGGGGATTCAAGGAACAAAAAGTTGTAGAAATTGCTGCACATTGCTGCGACATTGGGGACATCGGGATGTGTCCCCTACTAGTCAGGCTCTTGTCAGGCAGCCATTACAAAAAACTACATGCCCACATGGTACCACTGCGTGTGTAGCATGATCTACGTAGAATGCAACACACCTACCTGAGAAACAAATTTTCCAATTAATACAATTCACGCCTCATGAACACAAAATATACCAAGTCAGATCTGAAGCAGAAATAAAAATTAATATCAATAAATACCCTATTAATATTTGAATAATTCGAGAAAGTCATTTGTAATGTTTCTGAATTTTATTTTCAGCATTAATTTAATGTTGCAAACTGTCACTTCTACACACTTAAATGTTTGCCCGATTCAAGATAAAATGAGAAGTTATGTACCCACATAATTTTGGAAAGTTGTAGGTGATTGCTAAAATTCTTCCGAATCGAAAAAGCAATTGAATCATTTTTTCAAAAATATTTCTAAGTCACCTGCAATTGAATGAGGTTCCAATTCATGTGGCTCTTGAGCAAAATTCTGGTCAGGCTGTTGTACCAGAGGCTGGTTTGCAGAAGCTTCATCTTGGAGCTCATCATCAGTGAGAATTTCTGATTAGTAATAATCATATGTTATTATGTTTCACAATATAAAAGGTACGCCACTGTGGGGTTCTTAAGTATTGATAGTACATTTCTATCAATAAAATATAATTCAATCAAAATATTACAACATACTTCATTTTCAATTAATGCATTCCAATAAGTAATGTATGTTGGTTTTAATGAGTATATGTTACATAAATCAAACACAGTACCTATCAATTTTCAATGTGAAATAGGATTCAAAACTTGTTATTATAGATCTGTAAAGAGCATATTTGTTACTATGATCTCATTTCAGACGGTTTCAATCATCTCATTTAGTGAAGTCTTTCTATAAGATCAATACAATAAAATCGAAGGTACAGGTATAATAGGGAAATATTACTCATCATGCTACCAACACATTACAAATTTTCCATATATAGAGTACCTGAACATAAAAAAATAGGAGTATATAATTACCCAACATTTCTTCCAGTGGGGCTAGAGCTACCTCTTCCTCACCATTTTCAACATTTGGCACCTCCACCAAGCCCTGGACATGATTAGGAATCATTCCCTCAGCATCAGGAATGTCCTCCACTGAAATAAAGTAATTTTTGTACACTGAACTTCTTACTATGAAAATTATTTTCAGTGTCTAAGATTTTAGCTTACCGGGTACATTTGGATCAAATAGCCTGCTGATCCCAATAACGGTGTGGCTGGTCGCACTCAAGAAATAATGCAGGTTGCCGTCTTGTTCAAAACGATGTTGAGCATCATCTAAAAAATGATTTGTTACAATTAAATGAAAGAATGCACCTATAAAGCTTAGCTAAGTATTTATTCATTAGATTGGCTGAATGTTTTTTATCTAGTATATCCTTGCCAATGAGAATTTTGAAAATTTTTTTCAAAAGCATTCAGAAGACAACGATGTAGAACGAGCCCTTAGAAATTAATATTTTGCATTCTATTGATTTGAATTAAAATAATACCAACCAAATTGTACCATTACCAATATGCTTCATACCATACGAGTATAACAATATATGGTCAAAACATTCAAAATTTTTAGAACACTTTTTTTGAACTCAACGATTTTTTTTATTGTATTTGATGAATATTGTTTTTCAAAGAATAGTGCAGATGCCAAAAAATAAAAGGATCATTTTCATACTGTAAAATATCCTATTCCGCTGACTATAGATTTCACAATTTATTTTTCTTACTTATTCTCCTGTTAAGCTCCATATAACGGCGTCTCACTCTTCTCCTCATCTGGAGCCCGCTTAGTACTCTGATTAGATCAGAGCAATTGTAATGTTCAAATTTCTGAAGGAATTGAACAAAACCCCAGAAATTCGGGTATGCACGGCCAATTATTTTAAATAATTGTCCATGCAGAGACTCAACAGCATTGTTGGTTCTAATGTCAAAACCAGACACTGAAATATTTGTGTGTGCCCATTGTCTCTGCATGTATCTCGAGAATAATGTATTGCCAATTCGTTGGCGAACTAAGTCAATTCCTTCAGAAATTTTCTCAGCAGGCAATAGTGGAAGAGCCATAGCCATTCTGACGGCAACCGCATCAGTTATATGAACTTGACGAGCTGGAAATTAAAGGTGTGAACGAAATGTCATATGGTGTAATTAATATTTGATTTTGAATATACAGGGTGACTGGTGACGTAAGGGACAACGGCTAACTGGAGATAGAGGACCTCAAACTGAATGAGGATTGGGGGTTTAAATGTCCCATAAGGCTATTAGTTTAAGAGATACAGGGTGTTTTTTGCAAAAGTGCTAAAACTATAAACTCCCATATCTTCGTCAATATGGCAAATTTTTCGCTGATATTTGGCAAGCTTGTTAATATACATATTCTCCATCAGATCGACAAGAAAAAATTCCCAAAAATTGCAGGTCCGTATTAAAAAATTTCAATTTCCGTGTCAGGTGAGAAATATCACTCGGTATATGAAATAAAAAAAATTTAATTGGCAAATTGGAATCTGCAAAAAACACTGAGTAAAAATCTGTTTTTAGTTTTAATGGCACAAATTTTTTAAAGTTTTTATGATATGTTGAAAGTCGAATATTAAAATTTTTTCATATTGAATTCAAGAAACACACTATTCCTGAAAGAAAAAAACACTGAATTTGAGATGCTTAAATAATTCTGACGCATTTTGAATATTCCTTCACATCTTGAAATACTTTTTCATTAAATTTTCTATCAATATTATAAGAAAAACTCAAAAAACAATACAAACACAAAAAGATTAACAGTAGCACATATGGTTCATAAAAAAATCAAATAAACAAATGCTTGATATGCGAGAGCCATTCCCCTCACACACTTATTGGCTCTTTTGAACAATTGAAGTACGTTTCATATCCACAAGATGTAAAATTACTCTTGATAGAACAGTAACACTAGATTTCAGCTCGAGAAAAGTTGGACTCTCTTCTCAGAACGCCTGAACAATAATCCATCTGATACTTATTCTTTCAACAAAATTTATTCTTCTATTAAATAGTGCAATGATTCATGAGAAAACAACTAAGCAAATGCTCGAAATCAGAGCAATTTGCTTCAACGCATTTATTGGCTCTCTTTAACTCTAATGATTTCTTTCTCTTTTGAAATGATAATTATTCTGAGACCAAATATTATATCCGTTCATTTTGCGCAATCCAAAAACAAGTATCATCCTCACATTCTTCATTCGTGAATATTGAAGGCATTTTTCAGTAGATAAACAAACGACACAATTCACAATCAATGAATGTATGAATATAAACGTCATTTTTTGAAATAAGCCTACTCTGTGTAGTAGGATGTATTTTATTTATAATGAATAATAAACCTCTTATTCTAAAAAATCACTTGTTTCCCTAATATTCTGTTTGCATTAAAGAAATTCATATGCTTCTCAAAAGAAGATGAAGTTGCTACACCTAAGTACATATTAGAGGAAAATGAGTCCTCGAGATTCATATACATTATTTCATTGAAGAATAAATTTTGTTGAAAACATAAGTACCAGATGGATTATTGTTCAGGGGTTCTGAGAAGAAAGTCAAACTTTTCTCGAGCTGAAATCCAGTGTTTCTGTTCTATCAAGAGTATAATTTTTCATCTTGTGGATATAAAAAGTACTTCAATTGTTCAAAAGAGTCATTAAGTGTGTGAGGGGAATGGCTCTCGCATATCAAGCATTTGTTTATTTGATTTTTTTATGAATCATATGTGCTACTGTTCCTCTCTTTGTATTTCTATTGTTTTTTTAATTTTTCTTATAATATTGATAAAAAAGGAGTTCAAGATGTGAAGGAATATTCAAAATGCATCAGGATTATTTAAGCATCTCAAATTCAGTGTTTTTTCTATCAGGAATAGTATGTTTCTTGAATTCAATATGAATAAATTGTAATATTCGACTTTCAACGTATTATAAAAACTATAAAAAATTTGTGCCATTCAAACTAAAAACAGATTTTTACTCAGTGTTTCTTGAAGATTCCAATTTTCCAATTCAATTTTTTTTATCTCATATACCGAGTGATATTTCTAACCTGACACGGAAATTGAAATTTTTGAATACGGACCTGCAATTTTTGGGAATTTTTCTTCTCGATCTGATGGAGAATATGTATAGTAACAACCTTGCCAAATATCAGCGAAAAATTTGCCATATTGACGAAGATATGGGAGTTTATAGTTTTAGCACTTTTGCAAAAAACACCCTGTATCTCTGAAACTAATAGCCTTATAGGACATTTAAACCGCCAATCCTCATTCAGTTTGAGGTCCTCTATCTCCAGTTAGCCGTTGTCCCTTACGTCACCAGTCACCCTGTATATTATACCCACCTTTCATATACACATTTTTTGCATATTGGAACCAGCAACCTCTTAAAGTAACTCCGTGAAAGACCTCCACAACTGCTTGCCTCAGGGCCAGTTCGTAATCGCATAACATCGATGATATTATGGAGGCACCAAATAAATGTTAGGTGTATTGTAATACCCTTATGTAGGTGTCCCGTGTTCTATTTGGCATAAGGCAAAATACCACTGGATATGCCTTGCAGAAAAAAACATATCAAGAAAAGCCAAACAAGAGAGAAAAAAACTCACTGTGTTGTTCCTCATCCAATGAATAATGAACAATTGGTGTGCTCCGCCTGCTCTGGAAACGATTTTGAACGTTCCGTCCATGTGCAGGTGGAGATTGTTCATTATAAGGGCCTCATTAAGAACTCCCCTAGAGACAAAAAATAGGCAGCCATCTATGTAGCCATCAAAGAACTGCCTTTTTTGAGGTCCTAACTCCAGGGAGTACATTCTATAACTGAAACACAATATCACATGAATAAAGTAATAATTTTTGTTCAACAAGGTGAATAAAATATGTTTGAAAAATATTGTCTTACCTTGGATTTCCCAAAAATTGGGCTGCATCCAGCAAAGTTGTTGGGATAGGAGGTTGCACCTTCCTACTTTCCCGTTGCATCATGGGCTTTACAGAATTAAACCCATTAGGTAGTCTCAGTGCAGCCTCACTGTGCCGTACTTCTTCCTCAATGTATATTTGCAGGAGGGTACCTGCTTCGGTTCTGCTTCGAAAAGCCAGAACACTTTTTAAACGAAGTTCTTGAAGCAGAACCATATTTTGCATATGATTATGCTCCGCTCTAAAATCACAAAATCCAGTTAAAATATTGGGTTGCTTCATTTGCAATAAATTGAAGCCTTCAAAAATGTTCATTATCTGCTATTCTATTTCATTGATGCATTTTTTGTTTTTGTACGCTTGTTCGTATTGGAACAGCATCTATTATTTTGCCCAAATGTCTGTAATTTTCAAATATCAAGCCAAAAATTGTCTGAAACAATTGGTTTGACTCCCTGGTGAAGAATCCGTGTTCGAAATTGAGTTTGTTTGGGCGTGATCTCCTTATATGCAATAACTTTTGAAGGAGGTTTTCATATTTTCAAGATATATTTCGTTCAATTATTTACTTAACAAGTTAACAATTCAAGTGTCCAAGTTCGTTAGAGGGTGAAATCTATCCAATGGTTCGGCATTTGAGGAACTGAAATTTGGTTTCAATAACTGGAAAAATATCCCTCAGATCAGTTTGTAGCTTGAAAATGTTTGAATGAAGTAATGTTCAAACGAAGGAATTTGGTTAAAATCCTACTGGTGGCAAAATTTTCAAAATATCCTCAAACTTTTTTGAAAATACTTGATATATCAAAGATATTCGTCATGATGTTGGGAAAATGTTATGTATATATGCAAGTCATATTCTGTAATATCATTATCGTGACATCTCATTGTGAGAAGATAGATGAGATCACAGAACCAAAAAACAAAATAGAAAGTATAGGTACTCGCATATAATGTATTGCTGCTTATCTTTTGAAACAAACCGAAAAGGAATAAACTGAATTTATTGATTCGTCATTCCTAATTACCAATAGTGTTCATGTCTCCTCAGGATAATGGCATTATTTTAGGCAGTCTGACAATCGTAGAGTTTTTTGGTCATGACAAAAGTTTCATTTTATTAGAATATGAGTTAAAAAAGATACACATCTTGTACCCCTGAAAACTTACCTCGAAATGAATTGGTGTCCCTCCTGCATTATTATTCGTGCAGAGCAAAAGGTGTCCTGGCACTATAAATAGGTTTTACCTCCCGCCTCTTTATTTTTTCTGAAAATAAAATTTCTTGGGCATATGAAGTAAACACCTTTTGGCACTTCAACTTGTTCCATCTGAAATTATGTTTCAACGAATATTAACCAAGAAAATACAAGTTGGAAAAAAACTTTGGTAAATCCTATTTGAATTTTGGGACCAGAAGTTATCGACCAGGTTTTGAAACCATTGTATTCATTGAGTCTTCCTGAACAACATCAGTGAAACCAGCAGGTGGCGGTTTGTCTTATTTTAAAAAATATGGGCCCCCAAATTTCCTCAAATGTTGCATCTTCACGTCACTTTTTTCACTATGAAAACACAAATTCACTGCTCCAATGTAGTCTATGGATCACCTCCGAACATTCAAATAACTATTCGATTAGTTTGGCACCACTGCTCGGTCCTTCGGCGAGTGACATATTAAATGATGGCAGGAATTTCGGGAAGGCATCGTATCATATTCGCGCGAAAGCATCTGCGGCAGTGCCAAATTACCATTAAAAACGGCGGGATTGTGGATATGTGGTGCTTCTAGAATTTCGATGTTTCTGCATTAATTATTGAATACACCTGAAAGTAAACTAATAAAATAGTTATTTTAATGTTCCAAGTTGATTTATAGACTGAATTGGAGCAGCAAATTTGGGTTTTTATAGTGAAAAAAGTGACGTGAAGATGGAACATTTTTGAAAATTTGGGGGCCCATATTTTCTAAATTGAGACAGACCGCCACCTATTGGTTTCACTAATGTTGTTCGGGAAGTCTCAATGAATACCTAGGAACATAGAAGGTTCTTTATTCAAAAATGAATACAATGACACCAAAATCGGGTCGATATCGGCTGGTCGCCGAAATTAAAATATTTACCAAAACTTTATCTGGTGAATATAAGCAACCCCATAGCTGAGATAGAGGGTGATTTATGAGTTGCTGCTTGTTTTAATATTACCATCAAGGATGAATCAACAATGTTAAAGGTATACTCACCTTGTCCTTGATTTAAAAATCTTAGATTTTAATGTCTTTGATTTGAAAAAAACGAACAGCAAAAATAACACAAACTATCAAAATTGAAATAATGAAACTCGCAAAAAACACTACTACCTCAACGAAATACTCGAAAGATAAGTGACGCGGCTTGAATCAAGCGGAAACGGAAAGTCCGCAATATTTAAACGATTTTTTCAACCGTTCATATTTGAAAGGAGGATTCCTATTCGTTGGTGATAGAGCAGAGATTGTTTTCGAACGTTCCACCAATGAGAATCAACCTTCACTAAAATAAGAGTTCTGTCACAGTATTCTGTGGTTCTGTGTTTGAAAACTTATGGATGCGTTCCGCTTATACACCAAGAACGACGGCCAATTATTTTTGAAAAGAAGTTCATGGCTGTAGCGACACTAACTTACCTGAACTGAATATTCTAAGGAATATAATAAGGAAAGTTTTTGCTCACTAAAGTAATATGAAGTACATATTATAAAGTAAAATTTATTGATTCAAATCAAATATATACTCTTTAATGACTATGTGATATGGAAGTTCTTATTAGGCATAACAAATTTATATAATTAGAACAAAAATTATTAAAATTCCAACTTGTTTATATTTTACTCATTTGTTCACTGATACGACTACAAGTGAATAATTTTAACCTTTCTAGAAATCTTTTTTTGGGCTTTCACTCCCAGTCTCTGAAACAGATATAATTAAAAAACATTTAATTAAGATGAAATGCTGCTGCGTAAATACTTACTAATTTGTCACGATCAAATGGGTTTAGAAAAAATTGTTGCTTATCAATAAAACTGAAAAAGTAAATAACGTTTCGGTGTCTATATCAGACTCCAATACGAATTTCATTTATTTTCTTTTTTAGTTTTATTGATAGGCGACAATTTTTTCAAACCCCATTTGCTCCTGAAAAATTGGTGCAGGAGCATTTCATCTTAATTAAGGGTTTTTAATTATATCTGTTTCAGAGACTAGGAATGAAAGCACAAAAAAAGTTTTCTAGAAATGCAGAATCCTCCCATAATATATTTTAATCTATAGTGATTTTAACCCATTATATATATATATTTTTGGTTAATTCCAGTAATATTTAATAATTACAACGAGCATCATGCAAATTTAAAATAGTCAACAGGTTCGTGATGATGTTCCACAAGGTTGAAATCAAAAATTATCACATTTAGGACAAACTTCTTAGGGGTAGTTCAAGTTGTGGCATACTTTTTTGTATAAAAATGTTCTTACATCTTGGTCCAACACACCGAGTTATCGCTACGCTGTGATATGGAGTTGAAAAGTTTCAGGCACTCACTCGGGCTTACTATCCTAGAAGAGTACTCTGCCGTGTTAATTAAAAGGGGCGTATCTGCAAATTTCATTGAAATTGAGTTAGACGCATTTTCATGTTGCTCCTCATGACTTCTAGCTAATATTTGAGTCTAAAGGCGTATCTGTTAGAAAATGAAGGAGTTATGAGTATTTTAAATAGAGGCGTATGTGAAAAAATGTCGATGATGTTAGGAAATATTGGCGTAATTGAATTTGTTAAAGAATCAGGGCGTATCTGCTGATTTCTTATGTAGATACGACTTTTATCTCTAACATGCTGTATTCTGTCGATAGGTAGTTTTGAGGTTATGTATGTAATATTTACGTTTCTCGTGGGTTTCTCATTCGTTGGTTAGTTCGTCCTTTGACACGATGAATCGTGAAAAAAAACTAGTGTTTTTAGCGCTAAATAACAATCAAAGAGAAAAAATTGAGAATATAAGAAATGCGAATAGACATCAAAACAAAAAGAAGAAGTTAGCAGAAGAAGAAGATCCAACTTATAAACCTCAGAGTGGTAAGATAATTATTTTTATATTTCAATACTGCTTAGCTTGAATGACCTCATATTTTCAGAAATGAATTCAGAAATAAGTGCTTGTGAAGTTCGCTCGGAATCCAAAAAATCATTATTTTGAGTGATATTTGTATTGAATCCTCCCGGAATGCTTGATATCGAATAACCTTCCTGCATTGAACAAGTATTCAGTTATCCAATCTTCTCCATTAGCGACTAGCATAAATATCGTCAGCAATGATGAAGTGGTCAAATTTGCGTTCCAGATTGTCGAAATATTTTACAAAATGTTGAGAAATTTGTACTTCAACTAGAACTGACGAAAAATGGAAACCCCAGAAAACGAAAAAAATTCTTACTGTCTTTGAAAGAAAGAAAACAAGTTACGAAAAGAGAGAAGAATAAAAAATATTCAGTGAAACAAGGATGCAATCCACATATCTGTTCGAAAAAGTGTGAACAGATAATTTCATCATCACAGCGTGAAATTATCAATTCAGAGTTCTGTGGAATGGATAATGAAGGTAGAAGAAATTTCATTTTAGCACGCATTTCGAGAACTACGACACATAGAAAAACAACGCAAGCAGAAAAATCACGCAGAAAAAACTCAATGAAATACTCACTCAAAGATGAACAAGGGAGCACACTCGAAGTTTGCAAATCATTTTTTCTGACAACCCTTGGGTTCAACAAGTCAAATGATAAATTAATCAGAAGTGTTTTCAATAAAACGGACAGAAATTCCATTAAAGTAGTTGCCGATGGTCGAGGAAAATCCACAAGAAAAAAATTCGATCATGAAGTGATTGTTAGGCATATTCAGTCATTCAACCCCAGTATCTCACATTATCGTCGTGAGCATGCTCCTCGCAGGAAATACTTGCCTTCTGATTTGTCAATAAAGACTATGTATGAAGACTTTCAAGAAAAGTATCCTGATATGAAATTTTCTTATTACCTCTATAGGGAGATAGTCAGTAGTCTAAATATTTCCTTCTCGAAATTGGGTCATGAAGAATGCTTCACATGTGAAGTTTTCAGTAAACATTCCAAGATAAGCGGCCATCAAAAGGAAATTTTGGACCAAAATTGCGACGCCTGCAAAATATGGAATGAACATCACAAAAAATACAGGTTTGCGAGGGTACAATACCAAAATGACTGTACTGGAAATATGGCAGTGATAACTGTTGATCTACAAAAAGTAAATAAATTCAGGTTACTGTTACGAAAGTCGCTTCGCGTCATATTCTCCAAGTGCATTTTCTCAATTATTTTAACTAACAGAATTTCATTTTTAGGTAATAATGCTGCCTCGCTGCGATACTTTCAAAGAAGTAATTTTTGTTAGTAGTAGCTTAGTAGTAGTAGCTTAGTTAGTAGTAGCTTAGTTAGTAGTAGCTTACAATGAAAGTTTTATTCCCGGTGGAAAAAAACCGAAAGTTCAACCATGTGCAGTTGTATGGCACGAAGCGATTGCAGGTCGAAATAAGGAAGACATTGTAAGCGCCTTCTACAAATATTTTCTGCAGAATCGTGACGAAGAGCATATTATACTATGGGCAGATAACTGTTCGTCACAAAATAAGAATTGGTGCCTCTTCAGTTTTTTCATTTATTTAGTGAACTGTAATGAGGTTGCCCTGAAGAAATTGGAATTAAAATATTTTGAAACAGGTCATACTTTCATGGCTGCTGATTCTTTTCACCACGCTGTGGAGAGTTCACTAAAGAAAAAAGGAAAAATTTACGATTTTGATGATTATTTAGATGCTGTAAAAGTTTCCCAAAAAGGAGTTAAAGTAGCAGAAATGGAAATAAATTCTTTTTTTGATTGGGAAGATCACACTTCTCAATATAAGCTCAATAAAATTTCTCCGAGGCCCTACCTTAAATCTATGGTGCAGGTCAATTTTGAAAGAGGAAGACGAACTATGGAATATGCGAAATCCTTTGATGGACCTTTCATTAATTTAAACTTTTTAAACCATAAAAATTTCAAATGTGGCATTCCCATGCCTGAGCGAAGAAGTTCTCCTAGGGGTATCACAGAATTGAGAAAACACACCATTATTTCGAAGCTGAGTCCAATATTTCCTACTAACCGCCTGAATTTCTGGAAGAATTTACCCACTACAACTACCACGACGGATACCATAATTTCCGATGAAGATGAAGATTAACGTTTTTTTTCTTCATATTTTCCAAAAACTACAAATTTTTAAATATGTTTCAATCTTTCTTATATCAATGAAAATATAAAAACACAAGTGGAACATTTTTTTTACAACTAATATAATAAAAACCAATCATTCCAACTCAAAATGAAATAATATAGGTAGGCGTATCTGTTTTTGGTATTAGAGCATGTTAAATGAAAAAGGCGTAACTATCAAAAGTCTCCTTTGTATACAAGTGTCATATTTCAGGTAAATCACAATTATTCCTGTCAATAAACTAGTGAACATCCCGAAATTAGAGTTTCATACTTCAATAGAGACAGCATGGCATAACGAAAAATCTAAAATATCGAATATCTCAGTTTCTTCTCTTCATCAGATACGCCCTCTTGATTAACACGGCAGTACTGCCCTGCTAAGTATAAAAGTAATATCTCCATATTTAAGAAAATAAGGGAAAGCCTACTGTCTTTCTGTCATCCTAAGTACGACGAAGAAATAATAGTATATATAAGAATATAGTTTAATGGCTAGTAATAAATGTTTTACGACATATTGATCTATTCAATAGATGTAAAACTTTGATATGATGTGAAATATCAGAAAATCTCAAATTTGCCAAAAGATGCAGAGATGACTCTTATTCTTAAAACGTCAGAATAGGTAAACCATAGTTTATCAGACTGCTGAGATATCATTAATATGCCCTAAGAGTAAGAAGTTTACTTCTTACTCTGAGAATATGCCAGTTTCTCTGCTTGAATCTCTAGATATTCTGGTGAGGTAAGTAGCTGCTGACCATTTTCCTTCAAACGTTTCAGTGTATTTCCACAGATTTGAGTTCAGCTCCAGGAATTTGTGGGTTTTGTCAAAGGTAAGATATTATTATTATCTGGTTCTTTTGAATGTATTTGCATTGAACCTGTTCAAACACCTTCAAACAAATTTCTTGAACCTCTTCTTAGTTTTAGTGGTACTGTGAGTAATATGGTGTCATCAACACCGTAATGTGTTTTTTATTCGATATTCAGAGGCAGATAATTTATGTATATCGAATTAGCAGAGGACCTAGTATCTCAAATATCCCCAATCTAAGAATTCCATCCCATGGGAAACCTCTTTGTTGCCTAATAACTTCAGTGTGACATCACTTATACAGTTACTATGTAACAGCCTGCACTTTGTTGTTGAGCCTGACACGCTTGCAACCCCAGCCAGTTCTGATGTTATTACTATATTTGAGGATTTATGCTGCTAGAAACCATGTTACTCATCTGTCTTTTTTATGAATATAAACAATTTTAGGCCAATAAGTACTCAAGAAAATGATCTTTGAAATCTGCGTAATTCGTAACAGCAATTTGATAGGGGTTTTCGGCAACATGACTGGATCGATCAGATAGTTTAGTTCATTGATCGGTTGTTGAAAAACTGTATTCTTTGAATGATTCAATCGATTCTTACAATGGAAATTGGTAATCTGGATTAACCCCAACAATTGTGAAATTCCATGATCAAAACTATCGGGTTGATCCCATCAAGTTTTTGAAAGCCCCTGCTATCAACTGAAGGATTCACTTATATTAGAAAGGTTACATTATTTCATGTGACTACTTATTATCTAATTCCTGAAAGCGTTATGTGGGTAGAATTTTTAAGAAATAGATATCCTGTAATCTATATCTTTTATTCGTGTTGAGAACATTCGGCATTAGATATTATGTATATTGAAAAGTTAAGAATGCTGACTGACCACCACAAGAACAGGTTGATTATTCATCAGTAAATATCATTTCAGTTCTCATTTACTTATATGAAAAGCTTAGTATATTCAGAAGAGAATTTCTCTATCTGTTTAATACAACACAAACAGAACAAATAGAGATTGGTTAATGCTGCCTAGTCAGTATTTCAAAATACTCTTTCTCACATTACCTGAAAAAAAGTTGCATTGTATATAACTGAATAAAATGATATTTATTTCGTATAATATTTCGGATACCTACCAAATGTTTGTTATTGGAAATATAATCGATATATCCTAAAAATCTTTCAGTGCAATTTATTCTGTTATTCATTGAAAACTTGAGATTGCTGGTCGACTAACACAATTAGATTGCTTATTCATCAGTAAATATAGAATAATTATCATGTTTAGTTTTCATAAACTATATGAAAGGCTTGGTATATTCAGAAGTGAAGTTCTTCAGCTGTAGATTACTTTCAGGAACAAATACATATTGATTAATGTTGCCTAGTAAGCACTTCAACAATATATTACCTGAAAAAAGTTGCTTTAGATGTAACTGAATGAAATGATATTTTCATTGGATACCTACCAATTTCTTGTTGTTGGTAATATATTTTTAATATATCCATAAAACCTTTCGGTGCATTTCCTTATTGCATTCTTTCTATAATTCTATAGTATATTTTCTCAAATTTAATTCTTGATTCCTTAATACGAATATTAAACATAAAAAATTTCAGTGGATATTTGAGGTAATCATACATAACCGTCATAGATTATAGAGTATATAAAGATAGGAAACGGCCCTACATTCGTAGTACTAAAAAACGACTACATTTTTTAGTTCACATTTGACCCAGAGATGGCACTGAAGATCAATTTTTAATAAAATCTGTATTTGGATTAGAAATCATATAAAGAAAACTGTAATAAGAATTGATGCAAAATTCGTATTCCCTTCAGGATATTTCATTTTTATATTTTAAATCCATAATTTTCAATAAAAATTTGTGTTGGGACCACTCGAGTAGAAAATCACTCGAGTACTCGATTATTCAAATAATCGACACTACTCGATTATCAAAAAAACCGCTCGTCACTCGAAATCGATATGAGTCATGTGTTATTCAATCCGATTTCTCGAGCGACGTGTGATATCTTGATAATCGGACTGTGTCGGTTATTTGAATGGTTGAGTACAAGCCCGATATTCGGTGTTTTCGCCCGGCATTAACCATAGATAATCGCGATCTTTGAGTGAATTCTCATCCGATTGTTCTTATTAGACAGAAATTAGTTGGTGAAAGGTTGTCGAGTATTGTCTGAACTCAATAAAATGTAGAGATGTTTTAAGGTATTCGTTTATAAAACTGAACAAATCAACAAAATTAAAATTTTTACTGAAAAACAAATATATAACTTGAGGATTTTTTCTTCTATCTAATAACGGAAATGCTGCTTCAAATTTGTAGTACTGCCATAATAAGACAAAACTTTTCTACAAATATTGCAAGTCGCAAATTTTTTATCATTATTTATATGGAAATAATTCCATACAGCGGACTTCTGTTTTGATCCCATGATAATTAATAATTATCAATACGATACACGCGTGACGCGAGCTTCAATTTCGAGGACAGAAGATATAAACAAAATCGCAAGTCACAACGCAATGAATGTAGAGGCCGTACAGCGCTGAATGAGCGGTGAGCGGTTAGCAATGCATGATCGCTTAGCCCCATTTCGCACCAAGCCAGTCCAGTCCAGTCGAGTCAAGTCACCTTAGGATTGGAACTATTAACTTCGTTTAAAATCGTTTAAAACAAATGGAATGTGAAATCTAGTTTCATACTAGGCCCTAGTGTGAAACTAGATTTCACATTCCATTTGTTTTAAACGATTTTAAACGAAGTTAATAGTTCCAATCCTGAAGTGACTTGACTCGACTGGACTGGACTGGCTTGGTGCGAAATGGGGCTTAACTTCGTTTGAAGTCGTTTAAAACAAATGGAATGTGAAATCTAGTTTCATACTAGGCCCTAGTGTGAAACTAGATTTCACATTCCATTTGTTTTAAACGATTTTAAACGAAGTTAATAGTTCCAATCCTAAAGTGACTTGACTCGACTGGACTGGACTGGCTTGGTGCGAAATGGGGCTAAGTGTAAGGCCTGAGTGGAATAGCGTTCAGCGTGGCGTGGAACGCTCATAATACAGCGTTTCAGAGCGGGCGTTTTGCGGCCTGACTCCTTACAGCGTTTTGCGTTTGTGGAGAGTGTAGAATCGAATAATATTGTTTCTCTATGCTGCAGCATTTGAAACTTGCTGTTTTTATGACATTTTATTGTCAGTGAGTCTTTGCATCCTTTCCAAATAATAATAATAAATGTGCTAATGGATTCATACGATATAGTTGATATGTATTTTGAAGAAAACTCATTTTTAAAACTTGAATTGTATAAAAATGGTCCAAGTTTTATCGTGAAACAACGTAAAGAATGTGGAGAGTTTACTACATTGTATGAAAGCTTGATCCAGAATGAAACAAAATTTCAAGAATACACAAGAATGTCCATATGGACCTTCAATTATATATTGAATATAATCGAACCTCGCCTGAAGGTGACCAAAACAAATTTTCATGCGAATGACTCTATCAAGCCTGCAGAAAAATTGATAATAACATTAAGGCAAGTTATAATGAAACAAATAATTACTTCATCAATGAAATTTATGTTTTTAACATAGTATAACATCATTTTTTTTTCTAATTATATGTTGGGTGTCCATCATGTGGCATATTTGTTGGTGAATTGAGGGAGTGATCATTTTCTGTGAAGGCTTCCAACAACCATTCATTGATTTTTCCTCGGAAGCGCAACTTTTGGATATCTGTTAACTTTTTCATCAAAAGGGCAGAATACTTTTTAGAAATAGAGAATCCTCGTCATTATTATCATTGTTCTGAGACTCAGTCAGGCGCTTTTCCATCAGTGCTAACTTTTTTTTTCTATTTCTAACATATCCTCCCTTATGTTTGTACGCTTTCTTGATGGAAAAGCTACGGAATCAGAGGGTGGCGATTCCTCTATGGTCGTATCTTCTGATGGTGATGCCCGCTCAGTGAATAGAGATGATGCCTGGGTAAAGAAAAGGAAATTTTATTTTCTCCGTCAGTCAGGTAATAATATCATAGACGTGTTTCATCAAATCAACAAAAATCCACTCAGTTAAAACTCACTAAAGGTTGGTCGAGTTTTCAATATTTTTTCTTTAGAATCACTGAATAATATTTTGTGCTGCTTTCCCAAGCATAATTTGAAACAATCATTCAACAGTATTCACGGAAAAAACTTACTCGAAAAGTATTTCATTGTACCTACTTATGGCACGTATCATTTCAACTGAATATATCATAGTAATTTTCTGATTACACGAAAAAAGAAAAAAATACGTGTGCAGTATTTAATTGATTTAAATAATCCACCTGACCAAAAAGGTATCTCTCAATTGAGATTCCTCTACCGTTTCCATATCAGATGTTTCGAATTGTATTCCTGCAATTACCAAATTCTCAGCTGCATAATCTTCGGAAACTTGCAGATTTCCGGTAGATGCTGCCGGTATCACTTCATCTTTCAGAAACAACATGGAATAAAAATATTGCCATGAGGACACCCAATCATCTAGTCCTGCTCCAGATCTGGTCACTGGTTTTTTTTTCAACTCTTTTCTAAATTGATCTTTTAGGTGTTTCCACCGTTTTTTCAATAATTCTTCTGTAACGAAAAAAAATGATGAACATAATATGAAATGAATATGCACCCCTTAATTTTTACTGATATGCCTATTTTTTTCAAGGTATCTTGCAACTGGAATTTCTTTCCGAGCGTTAGCTTTTAGTTTTCGAATGGGGAAAACGACAGTAGCGGACATTGTATACAAAACTTGTTCGGCTCTGTGGGAGGAGTTGGCAAGCATTCACATGCCTCATCCAACGAGAAGAGACTTGAAGAAGATAGCAAGTGATTATTATGCTCTTTGGCAATTTCCGAATTGCATTGGTTCAATAGATGGCAAGCATTGCAAAATAAGGTGCCCGGCAAATTCAGGATCCAGTTTTTTTAATTACAAACAGCACTTTTCTATCATATTGCAAGCTGTAGCTGATGCGAAAAAGAAATTTGTTGCTATAGAAGTCGGAGGAAAAGGCAAACAGAGCGATGGAGGAACTTTCCATTACTCAACACTCAATTTCTTGTTGGAGAATGGACAAATAGATTTGCCAGAGCCCGAAAATATACCGGGCACGACAACACGCCTACCATATGTTTTAGTGGCAGATGAAGCATACCCTCTGAAAACTAACATAATGAGACCTTTTCCTTCTAGAAATTTGGATACTAAAAGTGAATATTTTAATAAACGCCTTTCACGCGCACGAAAATGTATAGAATGTGCGTTCGGAATTTTGTGTGCTAAGTGGCGTATTTTAAATAAGCCAATAGAGACTAATGTCGAGCATGCTTGCCTAATTATAAAAGCCACCTGTATACTACACAATGTTATTCGTGATATGGAAGCAAATCTGGATATTGATTCAAATATCTTGAACACAAATACAGTGAATGAAACATGCCCGAATCGTTTGAACCGAAGAAACAACAGTTCATCTATAGCTGCCCGGAATATTAGAAATCTTTTTTCTGACTATTTTTGGGATCATAAATTATAATAATTTTAAGCCACATTCAATTTGTTCAATATTAAGCTATTTTTTTACCGACAAAAGAAATATATGAATAAATTGTAATACACACCTTCTATTCCAATTTTTGTTGCCAATTCCTTCCACAATTTTGCCTTTATCAGCCTGTTTTTGAATAAAGGATGGCTAGACTTCCATAACTCAGGTTTGCACTCAATTTCGATCATTATTTCTTCGAAAGACATTATTTCACACGCAAAATAGAACGCTGTCAAAACACAAATTGAATTGAACTCGAATTCCACGCTCCGCTGAACGCAAATAAAAGTGCATAGATATAAAAATTAATACATAGAAAATTAATATTGTTTCTCTATGGTGAAGCGTTCGATACCATAGACTATGTCTATGTTCGATACTTGAGATTGGTTATTCTGTGACTTGAGGATATGATGACCATAGATCGGTTTAGTTAGTCCATGATGATGACTTTTTCATTATCGTTGATCCATAGACATATAAATCTCTATACCCCTATGCGTTGATCCAACTAGAGCTCTCTTTTCAGAGCCTTAATCCAAATGTGCGACCTGAAAGCCCATTTGCATTTGCCTTTTCCGAGATCATTTTGTACATAGACAATCTTTGAAAAACATAATTATGAACATGATTTATTTTCATGTTTAATTCTTCAGAATCATCATTGAATATGAAGAATAAAAGGACTGATGACTTTTGATAAAATGGCTTTTCATATCCGATAAGAAAAAGGTTCAATTTGTAGTCAAGTATATGAAGAAATTTGTTGGTTGTGAAACAACAAACTGAATATTACACCTGAAGTTATTTTTTTACCAAGTCTTTATCACATGTATCCTGAAACAAAAATAAATCCAATTTTGGGAAGGATATAAAACAAATCTTTTCTCGACGAGTTTAATTATTTTCGTTTTGTCTACACTATGATTTCATACAATAAATTGCAATACCAAGCTGAATATAGTGGGTCTTCAAGGAGTGAAAACCTATAAAGTTCTAAAAATGCAGAATCCTCAGAATATATTTCAATCGATAGTAAGTAACAGTGCATACTATTAGAAAAAGGAAGTTCATTAGAGAAGAACTGAATAATTCGTAAAACTTCTTCAATCCTCAGATGATTCTTATTCTCATCAGGACATCCCATCATTCATCACTCTATAAAGCAGCGTTGAACTTGCGTCTAGTTTTTCCCTCCTTGTAGCACAAAGTTTTCACAGTGTAGACACAGTCTGTCGTTTTAACTACCACACTCTAGCAGCACAGGAACGAAGTAATTGTATTAAAAATTCGTCATTTCATTCTTGCGTTGTTAAAATCAATTTATTTGTCAACGTGACAATATTAATAATCGGAACCATAGACATATGATTGAAACTGACAGATTTTGGATTCACGCTCCGCTGAAAGCAAACATCCAACGCTCTAAAAAGTCATTACTTAGGACACTTCCATTCATTTATACGTGTTTGACGCTTACGCTAGACGCTCCGCCCCGCTGAACGCTCAATAACAGCGTCCACTCAGGCCTTACACTTATTCGCTTGCAACTCGGCCGATTACGAATATAATCGAGGGTGGGGATCAGGCGAAAAATCGCTCGGTGGGTATCAAGCGAAAAATCGCTCGATTATCGCTCGGTTATTTGGATCGCTCGATCATCGAGTACTCGGTTATTGAAAGTACTCGATTATTCCCAACACTAATAAAAATCAGTATTTCATGTGTAATATTTTTATTATGCATTTATAGAAGATATTACAGAAATACTAGGGTATTATTGTAAGATTTATACATGGATTGAATATGAATATACTTATAGTGCGTTTGTGGAATTCCAGTTTCTGGCTCAGTTCAATTGCAGCTTCGTTGTCCACCATCACTGTTTGAATTGACGGAAAACTTTTCCTGAATAGTCACTTTAACCATTTCATTTTCCGTGCAGCTTCACTATCAGCCACTATTTCTGCCTCTATCGTGGAAATAGCAACAGATGTTTGACGTTGATCAAGCCAAGATATAGCTTTACCTGCATACATCCATAAAACACCAGTTGATCATCCAGTTTCACTATCTCGTTCGTAATCTGCATCACTGAAGGGTACAAACTAATATTTTCCACTTTTTTCGAGACAACACTAACGGCAAAAACCGTTCGAAGTGAAATAATATTTTTGCAAACGAAGTGATTGGCACTTTTTATATCAATGACATTTCCCATGTATATTGATTTCGAAACTTATAATCATAGAACCAGAATTTTAACCCTTCTATAGTGACATTAGTTCACATTTGACCCAGAGATGGCACTCATACACTGTAGTCGTGTCGTTTCCGATCTTTATACTATATAATCTTTGATAACCGTAGATGCGTCTATGGTGTAATCTAACCTAAACGTTAAATCATCGGATTAAATTGAAACCACAGAACATATAATAAATTATTGAAACCCGACATTTTTCTTGGCCTATGCAATTATTACCAACTCATTTATTGAAAGTTGCCCAACTTCATTCCAACCATCTTCTCTATGATTCCAACTTCATAAATGATTAGACGAAGATAACAGACAACGGAGCTCTGGCTCGACGGCCTATCAGGTGAAAGTGGGCGTATTTATCGACGCAATGAACTTTCTACGGAATGACGATTCGACGGAGTGACCTTTCGACGGACTGACTTTTCGACGGAGTGAACCGTACTCAAAAAAACAAGTTCTCTGCATTGAGTCTAGTGAGGAAGTATATGCTTCTACGTCCATCGGGCCCGGAAAGATTTTTTCTAACGTATCGCGGAAAACGTTGCTCAGTTCAACCGGTTGGAAAAAATACATTCGGGAAAATTCCAAGCAAAATTTCTAGTTTTTTGGATTTGCCGAATCCAGAAACATTCACAGGACATTGTCTGCGAAGGACTTCTGCGACTGCCTTGGTCAATGCAGGAGCAAATATGACAACATTGAAGAGATATGGTGGCAGAAGGGTATTTGGCCGACAGTATGGAATTGAAAAAC
This sequence comes from Propylea japonica, assembly GCA_013421045.1. Classification (NCBI taxonomy): domain Eukaryota; kingdom Metazoa; phylum Arthropoda; class Insecta; order Coleoptera; family Coccinellidae; genus Propylea; species Propylea japonica. The sequence goes on from CM024240.1 coordinate 6,711,741, forward strand.
AAAACTGCAAGAATGTTAGCTGGCATGTCAGATGAAAGAAGGAAAACAACTTCATGTTTGAATACAGTCATTAACAGTGACAACCGTTTAATAGAAAATCCTTGCAATTCGGGTACCTAACAACTTTAGTGGTAAATTCGACAACTGTCGGTTTGTTTTTGTGAACACTTTAGAGGGAGTTAAAGATCTGTAACTGCCCTGTTTAACTCCCAAGGGAGTTAAATGTTTACGGTTAGTTTACGGTAACTAAGCATTTATTCCTTTGTAATGTATCAGTATGAAATAAACAACATTTATCGCTCACAAGATCTTGACCTTTCCCTGTATCTATATTTTAGAGTAATTAATTCACGCTCATAAAAACAAGAATGATTACATGAGAATTGGAAGCATTCGATGAGGAGGTGAGTGCTCATATTCATTCCGAATAAATGAAAAGTTTTTCGTGTCTACTCCAAATATTAATTTAATCGAATTGCTATAATGTTTCGACCCTTACAAATTAAGGGTCACCTTCACGCTATGTGGGACAGGAAAACAACACATAGTCTGACCCTAAATTTGTGAGGGTCGAAACATATGTAGCAATTCGATTAAATTAATATTTGTAGTAGACACGAAAAACTTTTCATTGATTCGGAATGAATATGAGCACTCACCTCCTCATCGAACGCTGATTTCAACTCCGTCAGTTCATAAGTTTGGGAAATATCTAGTACATTAGCCTGATCATTGTTCAAAATAAATATAAGATCATAACTTATTTGGCTAGTGGACTCTACTATCATAGAACCAGTTTTCTAAAATCCAAATTCTCTTAATTATTATACCATTATTATTGGTGCTATTTTCCATCCTATTAGGACTTTTCTGAGTTTAAAAGAAGATTTTTCTCGAAATATACTAGATCTTTCAGGCACCCCCAATAAAAAAAATCCAGGGGGTTTAAGTCCGGTGATCTCGGGGCCATGAAATAGGGCCAAGCGGGGCTATCCACCTTTGGGGATTTGCATTCAGGTGATTTCTCACTCTTACTGCGTAATGAGCTGAGCACCCATCATTTTGGAGCCACATATTCCGCCTTATAGCCAAGGGAACATCTTCTAATAGGTCGCTTAATTAATTTTCTAAAAAATCGAGATAAATCTCACTATTTATTATGGCGGGAAGTTCATAAGGCCGATCACCCGGCCATCTATAATTCCAGTCCACAAGTTGGATTTAAATTGATTCTGTGATCGATTTTCCCTCATGATATGCGGGTTTTCAGTTTCCCAGCTATGCAAATTGTGGGTATTTAAATAGCCATCTTTTCAGCATGAGGACTCGTCAGTCCATAAAATTTCATTAAAAAATTGTGAATCCTCCACAATTCGAAAGGAATGCTCGTCTTGTCCCCTACTAGAAGCACCAAGAACACAAAGAAAAAGTTCTCGTTGAAAATACTGAAAAACCAGCTGAGATACTGCAACTGCAAAAAGAGAAATAGAATGAAAAATACTCATGCGTGTCTGTAAGTTGATATGTACTTCTGATTATTTTGAATCGGGTGGGGTGTTTTTCAGAATAAAATTTACTCTTGGCTTTTACATTTTTTATTAGGAACAACCTTAGACTTAGTATACGAGTATAGTCCAAGTGAACAACTTATACGAACCACTTTAGATGAAATTCCAAAAATGCAGACTCTATTTGTTCATCTGTTCAGGGTTTTTCCTTAATTTTTTTTAAAGTTCTGCTAGTGCCATTGAAATAAATGAAAAGTTTTTTGTTAACTATCTCCATCACTACGCTCTTTTTGTATCGTTCAGAAAACGAGATATTCAGAATCGTAGAACAGTCTGTTATTTTTCGTTGGAGTAAAGCTAGGTAAGTAGTTTGAGAAAATGTCCGAAAATTCTACTCGTATATGGCGAAATGATGCATGTACTAAATATTTACAGTGGAACTTCTCTATATAACGAACGTCTGTATAACGAATTTCGTACAAGACATTGCACCTTGTTTCCAAATTCCGGCTTGAAAACACCCTCTAAAACGAAGTTGATTCTCTCTATAACGAAATATTCAAAGGACATCACTATTTGAAGGGGTATTCGTGAGAAGGTATGAGGGTGGGTTTTCTCCGAAATTTTTCTGGACGTACGTAATAAATCCCTACCTTGAACTAAATAATTACGGCAGGTCAAGAGATCCTTCTGAAACAGTTTTAAATACACCCCTGGCTGTTTGGTTTCAATCTAACGATTAAGCTAGAGTGAAAAAGTGAGCGGAAATGTCTAAAAGGATATGATTAATTTTGAATGATAAACTTAAATTGATCGTTGAAGTCGACATCTACATATAGAAACAAATTTTCTGTGTAACGAAATTTCTTTATAACGATTTTTTTTGCTCATTTAACGCTTTCGTTATAGAGAAATTCAACTGTATATGTGAGAAAATAAATATGGAGCATTTTGGAGTGTTTGAACCCTTTGGATATGAAAAGGATGCAGATTGAGTTTTTTTAGTATACGATGGACTTTGCTTTTTGCTATGCCGGTTCGACGTGCAATTCTACGCACAGATCGTGTAGAATCTTCTTGAATATTTTCGAGCACTTCGTCTTCATCGTCGTCTGCTGCCTTTCCGGTTCCTGCACCACCAACCCTCTTCCTGGCAGCCACCCTCCGCAGTTTGAGTTATGAACTTGACTAAAAATTCGATAATCCGGGTGACGTGCGTTGGGGTACCTAGCGGGTACAATGAAAAATTTTTGGTTAATTTCTGAATAGGTACTTATTTTAATCATCATGAGCCATAGTTATTACAAAGTTACCTTTCTGCATAATGTCGAGCAGTAGCATTGGCATTTCCTTGACACTCGCCATAAATGAAATGCATGTTTGCATATTCGAGTGGCGTGTACTGTTGTCTTGGCATGTTCAGAGTCCGAATAACGAATGCCAATTTTCCGAAAGTATCACAAACACAAACAATATCTAAATCATAAAGCTAGTCAATTCAAATATAACATTAAAAAAATTTCAAAAAAGTACCAGTAGAACACTATAACAATATCAACACTTTTATGAAAATTCGTTCACCAGTCATTTTCAAAACTCTTGTCATTAAAATTTAAATAAAATTGAAATCACCTAGGTTACTGACTGTGAACGAGCGTCCACAAAAGTGTTGTTATTGTTCTATGCAAGCAGGGTTTCATTTTCCATGAATAAATTTAAGCTATAAGTGACTGAACTCATTGGTTGATTTCGAATTCTTTATTCATTTCCAATGAATAAGTAATTGGTACTAATTCGTTTCATTTTTTCTATCGAAGTAATTTGGTAATAATTCGTTTTATTTTATTTGTAATGAATATTCCACATACCTCTATTATAGCAACACAGGGTATTTTTTAAGTTGATACTTTTCCTTTAACACTGTACAGAATGTAAGAAAATAAGAAATTTTGTCAAATACAATTAGGTCCGGTAAAGTTTTCGAGATACAAGGGTGTTGAATGCAAATAATGCCATATTTCTATTCAACCAGAGAAACGATACGCTACTGCTTTCTTAAAAAAAATAATTTTCGTAATTTTCTACTAGATCCCAACAAAATGGCCTCCTGACTTTAACACATGAGCTCAGAATAACGATTACAACAAAAACAGTTTTTCGGAATTTTTCGACTATTTCGTAATCAAGTAGTTACGAGAATGAAAAACTACAAATGCCTAGGCTTATGTACCTTTTGGAATCTGCAATAACTGAGCAATTTTTCAAGATGATGTGTACCAGGGGCGTCCTACATTTTGTTTACACTAGTTTGATGAATTTAAGTCTTTGTTTCCGATAGCTGAACTTTCTCATGTGAAATTAAAATAAAACCATATCGAAATACCTCTTCATTTGTATAAATGGCACTAGAAAAACTAATCGCAATTGGCAATTTTTTTAAAATTCGAAAACCATGAATATCTCGGAAGCCGAATTTTCATTAAGGTCAAAATTTGGAATAAGTTAGACCACGACAGTGTCTATCTATAGTTGCAGGCTTATCCATGTTTTCGGGACACCCTGTATATTATGTTTCCAGTGGTGAACTATCGTAAGAGCCTATACGATAAGTGCGCGGCAGATATTTCCGAGTAAACAATCTTGATGTCCCTTACGACTGTCTACCTCTGTTACTGTATTGCATTTACGACTGTTTATCAGTGGTTATCTTCGAATCTATCAAATTTTCATGTACGACAGTTTACCACAGTAGAAAGACAGAATAACTAATTCACATAAAATAAAAAAACCCAAAATGACAATTTACTTCTGATAGTTGACCTCTGAGGTACAGAACTTTCTCGTCGTCGTCGGCTTGCTCGGACTCCCAACATCACCTAAACTATTAACTTTGTGGATTTGGAAAGAATAATACCAGTTTGCGGTATTGAGTTTTTAGTTTTAGCTTGTATTTCAACAAAAAAAAATTTCATTTACAAGAATCATCAACATGATATATTTTGGAAACAGGAAAACATACCAATACTTTGGTCTGAGGTCTATTCTAAATTCAATTGACAAAAGCTAGATCCAGAATCTGCATATAGATCTGTTTCTATAAAAGGGAGTAAAAATCTTATAGTCTTTTTAAAAATTAAGCCTACACACATGAATTTATTTCTCTTAACGTCGGTAACACATAGTTCGTATGACCCGAAAAGCAATTTTAACATTTTTTTCACTCCTCATTTACATTTTTATGTATGGATCAGGCCAGACACAAACTCTGATAGCTTCAAATGAACTGACTAAAAAAATTTCTTGGCAGTAGATCACGCAAAACATACCCACCTGTTATAATGAGGTCATTAAAGTATATCCCTATCCTACACCTTCAATAACACCAAAAACTTGCTAATCTTGTGAATTGAAATCTTCCGAAGGGCGTACCAAAGGTGCATAAGTCACAGCTTGCGTCATCCAGAGCAATTTGCCAATACCCATCTTTCATATCAAGAATAGTGAAATATTTTTTGTCACCCCATTTGTAAGTTATTTCTTCAAGAGATGGTATGAGAAAACGTTCCCGTTTAATACTTTCATTCAAGCTTTTGAGATCAAGACACAATCTTAAATCACCATTAGGTTTTTTCTACTATTACTAAAAGATGTAAAATGCTGTTGGTTTATCAACTTTTCTAATTACTCCTAATTCACCATACAAGAATAGTGAAATATTTTTTTGTTACTCAATTGTAAGTTATTTCTTCAAGAGATGGTTGAAACGTTGACTTTGGGGAAAGCCGGTTTCAATGCAATAGGCTCGCGACCACACTCAGTGGAGAATGGAGTGAGTTATATATGATAGAATGTAATGGGCGCCAGGTAGAGTAATGCCTGCCTACTCAAGGTAAATGAACTGCTTACTCCTCTACCAGAGTAACAGTTAACAAAAATCCCTCAAAATTCAAGTCACAATAATTTATTAACAAAACAAAAATGTATGTGCAGTGGTTGATACAATACGGATAAATATTTTCCCCCAGGGGTAGCCAGAAGAAAACTTACTAAACCCACTAAAGCAGATAAGAACCAATAATCTAAACTAACAAACTAAACCCACTTAATCAGCTTACGTTCAGCTTAACGTTCTGGTTTAGGTTATCAAAACCTACTTTAAATAAATACGCTAAATTAAACAATGATTCCTGTAGGGAATACCGATCAATTATCCTATAATAAAATCCTGAAGGGATACACGAGCACCTTTGTTGGTACCCAACGCAACTTATGAAGTGCACCTCACTAAAATTGCTCACAGTTATATATAAAATTACCTTATAGAATAATATCACAAATTATCAAAATAAAAGAAACCAATGATTTACAATATTAAAGCCAGTGCTATGCACTGGTTACCTTAACAAAATATTACTGATGGTAAGTTGAACGTATGACGCCAGGCACGTAGACCTCCAAGATGCCAATTGTTACCCCTCACTAACAGGTACGTAGATGACTCAGGTACTCGGGACTCCTAACTACGTGGATAACTGACACGTATGTGGAAACTAACTCAGCTACGTGAAAACTCAGGTACCTACACCCAATCGTGGATAGATAACCCAGGCAGGTGGAATTCAGATACACCCAATCGTGGAAAACTGTACTCAACACCTGTCACATGGAACTCAGGGACGTGAATAACCTGCACCCTGGTACGTGGAACTACCCCAGTACGTGGAACTACCCCAGTACATGGAACCACCCCAGTACGTGGACCCTCTGTTGTTCGAGGGAGATAGGTTCAACCTCCAATTAAGTCGAGAATTTGTTCCAAATAATTCCAATTATATTCGCTACACAACAACCTAACGAAGTTCCTGTGGAAAAGTTTATGATCACGTATAAAACGTATTTTCCCAAAATATTCCAAAATACTCTCCAGGGAATAATGACACTCGAAGTTATAATCCCTCACAACGAGGATGAATCTAGATTCAAAATTTATCTTCGAAAAATGTGTCTAAACTCTCAACAAGATTTTCGTATCACACCAAAATGTCGGCTTTGACAGACGCACAGAAATTTCCGGAAACTCAAAGTTCACAGAGCCTATCAGTTGTCATAGCGAAGAAGAAGAAAAACACATCAAACCAAATATAAAGGAATCGTTACGTTACCAATAATTTACGCAGTTTATACCAGAGGAGGGTCTCTATAAATCCATTTCTACAATTCCTCCACGATTTTCCGAAGTACTTTACTGAGGCCAAACAATTCCAACTAACCAACAAATATGACAACCGACATTAACCTCACAATTTTCAAATAATAAACAAACCATCTTCTGAGGGAAAACAATTCGAACAGGTAGGTAAACGAAGTGAACAATCACAACAATAAGGAAATTTAGAAAATGAAGCATCCCAATAAGTTTACTTATGTAGGTAGGTAGGTTTTATTCTAAATAACTTGCAAAATTTAACAGCATATGCAGGAAGAATACTCACTTCTGCTCCAGTGTCCAATTTAAAGTCAATTTATTTACCTTCAACAATAAGTTTCTTTTTCCATACTGTTTGTTCTCTTACGTTTGCACCCAATGCACCAATCGATTTCACAGAATCAACATAGAACTCACCATTGTCAGTATCTGTCCCATCCTTGTCTGGTTCATCGTTTTGTCTCTGTAGCTCATCAACTTTCTTCCTTCTTGAACTTCCTTCGTCTCCTTTATTGTTGTAGTTCTTCCCTGACAACTGGCACACGTCTTTCCAAATGCTGGACACTTTTTCTTGAAATCGTGTTTGTAACCACAATATTTGCACATATTTGGTTTCTTGTGCTTTACAGCGTTTAAATGAACAATGCACAACCTTCTCGCAATACTTTCGAGTGTTGTTTGCTTACTTCCACAGTTCGGCAGAATTTAATTGCTTTCATCAGTGTTAATTTTGATTCTTGTAGCAGTTTTTCCTGCTTGGTTTTGTCATGAATTCCCTGTCTTTCATCATTTCATTCTGGTCTTTGTATCCTGTGGTTTTGACTGCTTTTCTCAGGTTAGTAAGGAAACTGTCGAACGCTTGACCTTCCTTTTGGTAAATGATGTTGAATTTATAGCGTTCAAAGATTTCATTGGTTTTCGGGGAACAGTTATCTGAAAATTTGAGCATTATCATGCTTAAGGATTTACTTTCAGCTTCATTGTAGGTGAAACTGTTGTGTAGCTCAAGTTCATCATCTCCAACTAAGTTTAAGAACACAGCAATTTTCTTCGGTTCCGGCGAGTCTTTTAATCCAGTTGCTTCAAGAAAAACATTAAATTTTTGTTCAAACCTCTTCCAGTTTTCTGATATATTGACGTCTAGAAGCAGACTATTTGTTTATTCATGTACTTTTTACAGAAATACACACCTGAACACCTGACACCATGTATGATGCAAGGGTACATTAATAAAACTAAAGGATTAAATCTAGTTATCTATTTAGCAAAAATAAAAGCGTGGCTTCACTAGCGGCCATTGTCTTCTAATAATCATTGACAGTGACATATGACGTGACCATAGATTTGATTGATATAATAATCATAGAGGCACATTCATATAATACAATGTCATCTATCTCCCAGAACTTAGATAGTAGATGCTGAATTTCAGCATTCGATTTGTTGTTTTTGCCTCTAAACTGATTGCACCAGAGATGATCCACCCTAACTTCGTTTTCTGAAGTACTGGGCGATTCTTGCCCAGCGATATCTGGGTCCACTCAGTAAACTCCGAAAGAAGTCTGATCATGTCTGTATCATTTGGAGTTCCATTTGTTGAATTCACCTGGTGTGAAGGAATCCTTTGATCGAATTCATTGTTTTCCTCATATTCGGATTCATCAATGCTCTCACGACCATGTGCACCTTGAGCTGATTAAAATAATTCTGATTTACCTAAAAAGTCTTCAGTGATTTTGGGCTGCCATAAAATGCTATTTTAAATGATTTCTGAGTGATTTATTAAATTGATAGATCCACAACGTCTTGATTCTCCAAATTTAGGGTTATAAAGGTAGTGGCAATATGTTTTCTTAAGTTGGTGCCTCGTAATCTTGTTGGGTGGTCAGCACCACAAGGTTTCGAACATTTTCGCATCAAATCACAGATGTGGATGCTTTTTCGTGTCGATCCTGGTAAACCGAACACATAGGGACTAATTTTGTGGACTCCTATGTTTCTTCGGTTCGTTATTACAATTTGAATGCACTCACACAAATGAGTGTCCAAAAGTACAGGAACCGTCCGATTCAACTTTCTTTCAATGACCAAAGGAGCGTTTTTTAGCGACCTCTTTTGATGCATCGGAGAGTGATTGAAATAAGTCGTTAATACCGTTTTCTATTGTTTCGTGATTTTTCCATAAAGTTAATTCTTTCACCTACCAGGAAAAGAAAAAGAGAAAAGTTACAAAGTTTCGTAATGTCGCTAGTTGTAGGTAAGGTAACAGTTTTTGATCGGCTTGAAGCTGCGTTTCAGCAACGGATTTATTCACATGTATATTAACATTAATCTCTTATGTGAAAAAAAAGATGTTTTCGTTCATATCATCCTTGACTTCTGATACACAAAACCCAAACTGAACGCTACCGAAGGGGCTTTATAAAAAAGCCTGTATTCTGGACGAGCGATGCGTATGCGAACTTCAATAATCGAGTTACTCCTTTACCTACAAATATCCACACCGTGTCAAAAAGAGACGGTTATTTCATTAGGTATATCATATACATAAGGAATAAAGTAAATTGCAACAAGTATATTTTATTGAAATACATACATAAAAAGCTACCATTATTGATTGCTAAACAATATCAGTTTTGTGAATTTCTGCCTATTGCTAACAACATCATAATTTTTGTGTTTGCTATAGCATTACAACTAACTTTAATATGAATTGGATACAAATTTAATCAGCTCTAGCCTATGGGTACACTCTATATCAGCAAATATGCAAGTATTGTAAAAATAGTTTAAAGCTGAATTTATTATTAGAGTTGTGATATTTCCTGTAAAAATAATTATTTGTTGCTTTAAAACTTTTACAATTCTAAAAACATTTTTAGATTGGTGTATTAATCCACCACTATTTTTCATATTGATGGGACTGTAATAATTCAAAGAATAGTCATGCTTTTGTGCGCTGACATCATTTTGAATTATTGTTTCAGCGCATAAAACACATTTAAATTTTTTCGAAATCTAATGACAGATAAACTCAGCAACTAATTAGGAACCAACAAAAAAGAGAACAATTTCAAATTCAAAATTGAATGAACGACAAGTTATGTACTAAGCAATTGCTTAGTCAATATTCAGGAACTCAACCCAATCATGTATGAAGCAATGGGAAACAACAAGAATACAACAGAACAAGTAAAAATCAATTAAACCAATTTCGAACAAAAACGCAAATAGCGAAACTAAATAACAATTTAAACCAGAGAAATTTTCTGGGAATTATATTACACTCATCACAAATAACTCCATAACGTTTATAACGTTTTTCTTCGTTCAAGTCGGTCAGTTTATGCAGTTCCTATGGACTGTTGTGGTGCTAACTCTGTTCTTGGATGCTTCCGTATTTCTCTGACAGCAGTCGCTTCTTTTTTCTGCTTCACAAATCAATGTCTTGAGGTCAGCTTGCAAGTTTGGAATGCTTTCGAGATGGTTTGCAATCAACGACATGGATAAAGGCGGAAACACATTATCAAAACACGACGCGACCCGATGAAACGCGATGCGTGTTGAGTCGAATCAAATGCATTGTTTTCTATAGACCAGAATCACACTATCAACATCCGACGCGACGCCATGTGCACGGTGCATATCGGGTATCGACACGTTGCGTCGCGTCGCGTTTTAAGAATGTGTTTCCGCCTTAATGCGCTCGTAAAATCGTATCTTAGCATTTTACATTGCCATATTGCATGCAATATGTGTGCGTTGGAGTATGCCATGTCTTTCATATGGTAAAATATGGCTAATGGCCACCTCCTAGTTTAACGGTTAGCAGTGTAATAACTACTCTTTATATCGAGTGTATCTATTTGGTGGCGTTGTAGAAGGAAATCATTTCCGGTTTTTGCACTTGCTTATCGAAAAATTCGGAGTGGTGCATTGAGGACAGAAGTATGACTGACCTGTTTTTTGGGTACAAATGATAACAAAGTGAAGTCTTTCGTGAAGCCATAAAGGCTTGATCCTACTTCTCTGTGTCTGTTAGGATGGAATTCAGGGGGTATTTGAGGCTTATTATTTTCCATAGTCCCTACTAAAGTTAGTCCTTTTTTAAAAGCTCCTCGGCCAGTTGAATAGAAGGAAACCAATTATCACAAGTGATATTTCTGCATAAACAGAATCGGTCGAGCGAAGCACAGAGTGTATCGGGATACGAAACTTTTTTGCTTAAACAGGAAGCGTCGCTCCATCACTTCCTTTGCCGTTATAAATGTAAGTATTACAGAAGTAGGCATTATATGAATCGGCCAGCCCCATTATTTTTATTCCATATTTAGCCGGCTTTTAAGGATTATAGACAAGAAACCCAACACGGGCTCTGTAGGGGACTAAGGTCTCATCTATGGTCAAGTGGCATCAGGAGAATAAGCACTCTTGC